>JAUZNJ010073146.1:0-25350 GCA_034780135.1 Jordanella pulchra | reverse complement strand
TCTGCCATTCAGGACTAACCATACAAGAATGCAACTAAAACTGTGTTTCTGTCTAAATAAGTGACTTTCTCTGTTGTCTGCACTCGGCCTGCTTGGCTTGAGGGCAGCACATTATAAACGTTAATGAGATTTATGGTAAAACCAACCTAAATATTCAACTTCTCATCTCAATGCCTGTTTTTTTGTTGTATTTTTCTGAGCCGGGTACAAGCATGTTCCATCATGATCAAAATGTAAAACCAGGAAAGTAACTGTCAGATACATTTGTTTTTCTTTTCTGTTTTGCAATCAACCAAGAAAATAAAAATCTGTCCAATATGTAGAGATAAATCTTGATTTTCTGTTCCACATTAAACATCCCATGAGATCAATTACTTTTAAAGGATTTTCCATACATCTGTATACTCCACACTACAGAAATTTCTGCATATGTAAGAAAAAAAATGGACTAAAATGTGTAGTTTGCAGCAATGAACTCTGGAAAAAGAGCTTCCTGTTTTAAATTCACTTATTTATAATGTTATGTGAAGCATTTTCCCAAACCCAAACTAAATAATGCATCCACATAAAAAACAGTGGCAAAGCATGCTTGTACATTTAACATTAGATAAACACATAAAATTGAATCTATGAAACTAGATTTTTCTTACACTTTATTGAAAAAGCAGATTTTGACCTACTGCTCGCTGTTTGACAAAAAACTGGGATAAACCTTTCATGTTGAGGTCTCTTAGGATTATCTAAATTATTCCTTTTTGGTAAATGTCAGAATAATGAAATCACATTTCATAGAGAGTTTAATTTACATTATTTAATGTCAAATGTTAACTTACAAATTAATTTGAATAATCTGGGAACAATGCAGATGATGATATCATTGCCATGTAATCCTCTGATTAATTCATAAGGTTTCAGCTCATTGGAGCAGAAACAAACATGTGAGGATGTATTTTAAGGAAATACTTCAAACACACTGATTCCCTGTGGATCTCTGCACTGCAAAAATTAAAATCTAAAAAGTAAATATGTACTTTCCCTTGACTTGAGGAGGTAACAACATTTGCCAGTATAAGAAGTTAATTTATGTTAAAAAATAATGAAACAAAAAAAAACTCTATGATGGTATTTCATGTGCATAATATCTAATCATCTTATGGGCAAATCCACTCACTTTTAAAACATTTTTACTTATTTTTTTGCAATAGAGATGAGTAAAATGTGATCTTGAGTGTGGACACCTGTGGCAGCCTGAATCTTTCAGGATGTTTTAGGAAGGACTGTTGCATTTCATAAGGTAGGTGTCATCATAAGGAGAGGACAGTTTATTAAATTAATACAGGAGTCATCAACAGGATATGTGGCTTTTCCTGGTTAAATCTTGTTTATTTTTATGTTGAAGTGTGAAAGTAGCTTTTTATGCTTTCTGCTAAGCTTTCAAACCAGAGAGGTGATTATAGTTGGAAGACTGCTAGCATTAGCCAGTCTTGTTATCACCATTTCCATCTCTATTCCTCGTAAATAAACTTAGTGGGTTGAATTTAATGTTTATAAAGATTACATTTTTGGAAATTCTGGATTTTTTTCCACCAGTGCACTTCTTGGGCTTCTGTAGCAAAGGGAGACCTCGGTTCATTGTGTAACCTGCACACAATAGCCTAGAGACTTTTATTTTGGCGGGTCAAGTAGCAATGCCATAAGTAGCGGGTCAAGGGTGACTCAGAGCATCTGACAAGACGGCTGCTGCTGCTGCTGTGGCTGGTTGGGCGTGTTGGTGTTTCCCTCGATCGCTGTATGAACGCTGGTAAACCAACTCAGACTACAACCTTGAAGCATATAATTAAATGTGCTGGACTGATCAATGGTCAGGTTTTTTTTCCAGGTTATTTTTGGGTTTTTCATCGTTTCATCCATTCATCGTTACCATGTCAGGATGGCCAGCTACCCATGGATCACTGCTGTTGCTGTAGGACGAATCTAAACTGAACTTCACTCTTGTTCCTTCCTCGGAGCATGGACACAAACCCGATGGACTCCTGTTGGTGACGTATTAATACCTTTATCAAAGGAAAAAAAGAATAAGGACTTGAATAAGGACAAAAAGAAAGACTCTTGGGTTTTCATTGGGATCGCTTATTTGTTGTATTGTTGTTTTTTTGTTGTGTCTAAAAAAAGAATATTATTATTATTTCAATACCTGTTTAACTATATGCACAAAATCTATATATTCATTACAATACAGTACTTTAACTTTTACTTTCTGTCTATTAGTATTTATTCCCCACGGGCTCCACAGTCGGACCGTCTTCTGATAACCAGCTTAACAACATCGGCTGCAGTCAGGCGCCTAGCCTATACATTTAAAAAGTGTTACAATTGCCTGTTGTTCTTAGATGAGTACTAATAACTGATAAACTAGCTGACTGTGTAGCACCACTAACTGAAAACATTAAGTTTGTTATATTCTCATTGTTTGTTGTGAAACATTAATTTGCAGCCTTTTCAAAGCTTAAATTTTGTTGGCCTTTTAATTAAAGAGTCAATATGTAAAATTCTGCTGAAAATTATATTTAAGATAACCTTTTTAATTTGATCCTTTAGGACTAAAACATGGTTTGATGAGCAGACTGACACCTCAGTAGTTTAGCAGCGATGCATCTTTAAGACTGTATCCTATTTTCCTTTATTTACTTTGGGTCAGAAGTTCCCGCACTGTTCAGCGGATGTGACTTGAAGCGCGTCCATGTTAAATATGTCCAGTCTAGCAAACACTCAAAGTGTTATATTCAAGAGGGATTTTGTTGATATTCAGAGTCGACCAGCATCCAACTCAACCCAAACACCAACAGCAGCTCCGGGTAAGGAGAAAAAAGTAAAAACAATTACATTATTAGAGCAGAAGAATGCTGCACTCTGTGTTTTGGCCATAGGTGGCAGTATCATCAAAAAACTACATAATGCCTCTTTAAGGTGACGTCCCAAAAGGCTTGATTGAAATAAAATGAACTTTTTTGAAAGTAATATGTGTCATTTGTCATTTTATTATGAAAACTGTGAAAGAAAAAAAATATTAAACAGATTACGTTGGAAAAAAGAATCAGACATTAAATTTTTAATCCATATCACTGCAGGCAGTCGCTGAGGTTTGCTGCCTGTGTAACTTTGTAAAAGACCAGGACACAACGTTAAATTAATTATGTCCAGCTGCTAATGTTAACGCTACATCCTCATAAAGGCACCCTATTCATTTAGCCCTATTTTCATTACTTTTTTCTTTCTAATATGGTTGAAATTAATTTTTAAAGACAATATCAGAAGATTTGTAATTTTTGTAATGTAAAAATACCAGTTTATGACTTCTCTCCTGTGAGCAGCCATAATGGACTTTAAGCCTTAGTCACATACAAACATATAAGGATGTTATGTGATATTGTGGCACAATAAGCCAACAGAGTCAATGTTGTGGAGTGAACATAGCAAATACATCATGTCAGCAGTACAGAAATATATATATGGACAGAGACGGACAGGTCTATGGGAGCAAAGCAACCTTAAACAACAACAACTTAAACAAGTTCTGTTAGGAGATATGAACATAAATCAGAGTAAACCTTTTCAATCTTCCACAGTTAGGAACAAAGAGTGTTTAAAAACAATTAAACAAATGTATGGCAGTCACACTTTGATCAAAAAGAAAGTAGAAATACATAGAATGCATGAATAAACAATGAACTAGATTTTGAAAATCCATTCTGACCTAAAATTATCTGAAAATCTTAAACTGATTTCAGGTTGCTAAGAAAAATATTTAGAAGGTTGTTTTAACCCCTTAAGCCCGACAGGCCCGGTACCGGGCCCAGAAAGGACATGCAGGTGTTTATCTGTTTATAGATTTGACCAAAAATAAATCACTTTTCTTTCATCCACATGGCTTTCAAGAATGGGCTTTGAATTTTCTAAAACATGTTTCAAAATTATTTTTGCATAAATATTTTCTGTTTTACAGCTATTTAAAAAATATTAATTTAGATTAAAACATTTCACCTGACATGCGGACTGTGCCAAAGTTATGCAACAGCACGCCGTGGGTTTTGGTCACACCCCCTAATGGCTGGCATCAATCAAAACTAGAGGTTCGTACCTTGCCAGTGATGGGTCGGGGGTTCTTGTGCGACCATTTCTGGTGATGTAATCGGTATGCGTTACAGAAGTATGTCTTGTGCGTAAAAACTGCCAGCGCTGCTGCATTGTATGTAGTTCACTTTACGCGCTGCTGTCTTGCAGTTCGCTCCGCGTGGATCCCCTTTCGTCTCTATTTTTCTCTAATGCTGTTTCTACACATTTATCTAGCCAGACTCCCTTTATGAGGGTAAAACTGCATTTGGCACTGTGCCAAAATCACATTTCCACCTAGCACACTACCCACTAAAACCTTTGTGGAACAAACATGCTTTAACTTATTCAGTCCAAACTTGCTGGAGTTCTAGTAAAGATGTGGTTCTTTAAAGTCTAAGGCCTCATCCAGAGTTTCAAATGGGTTTTCATGGAATTTTGCAGTGTTTATTTTGGAAAGAAATCTGGCGAGGGTAAAAAAATTTCATTTTTTCTTTGTTTAATCACCTATAAATCAGACATGGTGACATTTGCAAGAGTGGTTACAACAAAAAATATGTCTTAATACCTTTCTGTCATACAAATACAACCATTTTTATTTCCAATTTTTAGTTTGGGAGCTGTACTTGCTTTAATCTACATATGTAATTTCAGGCGGAAATTGCTCCAAAAACCCTCAGGGCTATGTTTTTTAAATATTAAGTATTTTCTTTACATCCAAACATGATTGTGAAGGTCTGGATCCAACAGCAGAGTTTGATGCAATCAAAGCCTCAACTGTCAGAAAAGCAGAACAAAATACTTGAGGCCCCTCTCATCTGGATTAGAGTGGAAATGGCAGCTATCATTAGTGGACTGATTGCGTGAGCCAGGCTTTGATATCTGTGCTGTGAAAGTCAGATGGATACAGACCCAATGGGCTGAGCAGTAGAGCTACAATACGCTGTCAGGTCAGACAAATTTATAAAATGTCTGGTAGTTCTTATTATACTTTAGAAATAATGGCAAGTCTCACTTCTTTTCACTTGTGGGTTGGTTCAGTCCATCTTTATGGAGGGAAATTTGTTCCAATAATTACTGAAAACAAACAACACAAATTAAAAAAAAATGAAAATTTAAATAAAATGCATTTAAAAAAATAAAACCTTGAAAATCTTGTTAATCAAAAAACGGTTTGGGATTAATTTATAATGAGTACGGAAAAGTTAAACCAATGTTTTTATTTACATTTAATAATGATATTATTTTCACATCCTGTCTTACAGATATTAGCCTCTACACTCCTGGATGGTCTCTGGTTGGACCAATAGAAATAAATCTGCGCTTATTGGATCTTAGCAACAACATTTCTATTGGTCCTTTTGCGGAACCAATAGAAATGAGTCTGCTCTATGCTGATGACGACAACAGTGTTTCTATTGGTCAGCTCACAACCAGTAGTTTAGATGGTGGAATCTGGGAAACAGGATTGGAAAAGAATAAAATTTGTAAAACCCTATTTTAAATTGAAAAGAAACATCAGAAAAAAATATATTAAAAAAATTTAAGAAATGAAAAAAATAAAATCCATAAAAAGATCAGTTAGCTCTGTTAAGATATTAGTTAAACCTTTGCATTCACATTATAAATAACTCTAAAACCTTTTATTATTTGACCAAAACGTTTGTCAAAGTTCCTTTTTTGAAACAAACTTTCTTGAAACGTGTTCTTTTCTTCCAATAATACTGGAACAAATTCCTCTCCATACCGCTCCATACTCTGTGTCTGATGATAAGAAAGACTTGTGGGGAGAAGAATGAAATTAATCTAGATCTGAATCAGCTTTTCGATCGTTAAAACAGTGAATCTCCTCCTTCGTTCCCTCATATCGCTCATCACACGTCCAACCAGAGCATTTTCTGTTAAACAGACCCACAGAATTGAACTGCAGATGTGAAAACTTGACCAGTAGCATCATTTTGAAATACCTACTGGTAAAATTTAGATTTTAAGGAGATTTATTCAGTTAAAATGAGTGAGATAGTCTTTTCATATATATTCATAATCAATATATTTTTATATGTTTTTCGTTTGTCTTCATATATATATTCTAAAGTCCAACAACATGTGAATTACCTCAACCAATATTTGTTAGTCTTTAGGAGATGATTTGCATACGGATGCTTTCTGTGATGTACAGTATGTGTGTACTGTGGCCTTCCGATGGCCCGGCGATCTGTCCAGACAGCGCTCCGCCTCCCGCCTGATGACAGCTGGGAAAGGTGCCAGCCCTGGACTGCTTGAGGCAGGCACAAAAAAATGTAGAAAAAATCAGTAAGTGAGGCAAATTTTGTCCAAATGGTCACTGCAGACATGTCTGAGTTACCTTCTGGTGCAAGCTGGGCATGTCTAATCCAGATTATCTCAAAGTCACAGAAAAAGAGGCTTTGCCTGAAACCCTGTTAGGTTCTGATTATACAGGAAATTAAAAACACCGATTACCAGCTGTAACTCTCACACAGGCAGAAACATAGCAAACAGGATTCTTCTTTTCTTTTTTTTATAAGTGATTTTTGACATATTTCCATAAATGAAGTATGTTCTAAGATGTGTTACACTAAGTGAATAACTTAGTTAAAACATAGTTTCTTCCTAGTTTCTTAACAAAAAAACCATAAACTAACAAAAATGATTATGTTTTAATTCAAACAGAATTTAATGCACAGTAGCTCATAAAAGAACAAACACAATTTTCAATATAATTTATTGAGATTTTATGTAACAAACCAGCACAAATGACTTTTTTCTATTTAAAATCGTACAAAATAAATCATTTAAAAATTAACTTTTTGTCTTTAAAGTAATAAATCTGAGCCTGTATTCCAACAATCACAGAATCAGCTTCTCTCGCAGGTAAAGACTCAAGTTATTTGAGTACTTCTCCACCAAATTATCACCACTAGATAGTAAAAGTTTTATCTACTCTTTATCAAATAGCTCAAGATGTCAGATTCCTCGGTTAGTGAATATCTAACCTATTTCATTGTTGCTCAGGCTGTGTGTTTAGAGGTGAACAGTTGTGTCAGTTTTAGAATTAGTTTTTTGAGCAACACATAGCATGTGGGCTAAAAGCTTCAATTATTGTGTCATCCAACAGGGGTTCAGCGGTCAAGAGGCCCAGACGTGCTCCAAATACATAAAAGCTCAGCACTCTAAACACAAATGAACATCAAAATTAGAGTAACACACAAAAAAAACATACAGAAGAGAAAAGCTGCAATTACAAAAATAGAGAAAAGCTAAGTCAAAACGCTGTGCCAATACAAAAAGTTGCTGCAGACACATTAATGATGCTAAAACACAAGCACTCAAAACACATGTAAAGGAAAGATGCTGAAATCAGACAAAAATGCAAGTTAAGAAAAGCAACAAACTAGCTTTGCCAAAGAGAAGTTCTCCAGAACACTAGGAGGAGACGATTACAATCTTCTAAAGGACATAAGCAGGATGTTCAGAGACATCAAGCACCTGTTCTTCAAAGATTCCTTTCCAATCAATAAAAACAATAACAATTAAATTTTAAGTTAAATATTAAATCTAAAATGTCCGTCATGCAAAACCCAAAATGTTTGTCTGGTTTGTGTCTGGTTTTAGATACAAATCAGGCTTTTAACAGATGTGTAGTAAATTGTCAAAATAATTCCTGGAACACATAGACAGAACTATAAGACGTCTATTTATACAGTTTATCAGCACAAAAATGTTGATTTAGGAATGAGTGATTTTCCTTCCATCTCACATATATGCACTTTTTTGTTCCTTTATATACGATCCCAAAACATAAGGCCTAATTAGACCATTTAGGAGCCACAATTCAAGACTGAATTATGTCTCTTAATGTTATATCTCTTCAAATAAACCTTTTTTCTGACCTAACTTGGCAGCTCCATGCAACTTGGACCCATATCTGGCCTGGTGCCTGGATCACTGTATTAAGACCTCACAAACCATGACACGCCCATATGGAAACACCATATGTTCTCATCAATACAACATACTGATCCATAATACATACCCGTACACAGACTGCTAAAGAGACACATGCAGCAGTACACTGCGGTGTAGACAGCGTGTACTAACACGTAGCCAGACTCACACCCACTTAAGTTGGTTTAATGACCCATTTGGCATTGAGCAGCATCTGTTTAGCAAATGAAGACTCATAGAAGGGATGTTGGTAATTTTCTGCCTGACACAGTAAACAGACAGGACAGGCAGGCTACTGTTTAGCACTTACAAGCAATGCTCTATCCCGTTCCTGCGCTGGGCTGTCATCGCTCCTGTTACTGTCCACCACGGTCTGCCATACAGGAGCAGCCTTTTCTTTAAAAAACGGGCTAAACTCCTTCGAATATAGTCTCAGCAATCAATGTTCTTTCATACATATATTACCAAAAGAAACAATGGCTACAACCGAGTATTAGAGCCATGTGAAGACTTTTTTTTTTAATTATTGGAAGTCAAAATATGAATTGAATCAAAAATTATAAGGAAAAAGTCATAATAATATGAGAAAAACACTTGTTTTGATAAGATAAAAGCTGCAATAGATTGGGAGCTTTTTAGCTCGTTCTTATAAGAGTTAATATTGAAGTAAGCTACTTCTTAAATCTTGTTATATCACATTATTCGTGCTATATAACAACTTTATTCTTGTAATATTACAACTTGGATTTTGTAATGTCATGACTTTAAATTTGTAACGTTACAGCTTTAAACAGCATGTTTATTCTGCAAATATTCCAACTTTAATCTCACAATGTTATAGCTTTACCCTTGGTTTTGAATTTAGAGAAATTCATTCGGGTAATTTCACAACTTTATTCTGTTAATATGTTTCAACTTTAACCTTTTAATGTTATGACTCAGTTCTTGTAAAGTTGTGTCTTTATTCTGGTAACATTACCACTTTAATCCCATAATTTAAACCTTTAATTTTACAACTTTATTCTCCTAATGTTGGTATTTTCTTCTCATGGACCAAATATTATGACTTTATTCTTCTAATATTATGGCAGCATTTTTATGGTTTTAATAAAAGTATATTTCTACACATGGCCCTAATACTTCTAATACTTTAAATGACCAACAGAGGGAACGTCTGAGGAGAACGAACGCAGCATCAACTTAAGGAGAACAAGCTCCAGATGTTTAACTGGTTCATTTCAAAATAAGAAACACAGAGAACAGACCTTAAGTGCCATCATGTTTCTATCAGGCAACCGGGGGAGAAACTATTCATTAAATTTAGAGCAAATAAAATCCATTTGCTCATAATGATTTAATTCTGAAGTTACTCGTGTGGAAATTGTCCAACTTCTTTATACCCTTTATTACACAGAAGCAGAGGAGATGTTTCTAATGAAGAATTTGTTTTTATGTCATAGACTGTTGGTTAATCCATGATTAGGTCTTTGCTTTGAGCGTCTCAATTTAAAACATAAAGCAAACTATGAATGGTGGGCATTTCTGATGAAAAATTTAAAACTGACTTTTAAATGAGGCTTAGATTTTAATACTGATTCTACAGGGAAAACTTACACGTATATGAAGGAATTAGGTAAGAAACATTAAATATTCAGCTATTTCAAGAGAAGTGTCAGATTTCTTTTTATTTTAATAAAACAAATCATTGGGATTTAATAAACAAAAACTTCAACCTTGTTTAATCTATTAAACAAAATATGTCCACTGTTTTTTTTTTTCTTTTCAGGGGAGAAAACGAAAGTTAGGACCCTTCAGCCCTGAATAGCTAGAAATGACAGCTGTGGTATAATTTTAATTCTATCAGTCTCTGCCACCAGGCTAAGAGAGTTTTGCTGTTTCAGATTTTCTATTTTAATTTTTTTTAGCTGTGAGATGTTTTAGGGCCCCGTGTGATTCTCAACTTACTGCTGTTGTCTTGGATCATAGTAACGTTGCATCGATCCCGTTTTCTGGAGTTTTATTTCATTTCCACATTATCCTACAGTCTAATGCGTCGATTCATTTTGCATTCTGTCCTGTTGTAGCAAAGTATCTAAACACCAAAGGATTTCTACAGCTACAGCTTCACTGGTGGTAAATACTTCATCATGACTGCAGACGTTCAGTTCAGGCTATTATGTTTTACAAAATGAATCGTAACCTCAACCATCCAAAGATCCTTATCCACAGTTCTGATCTCTAGCAAACTTCACACCTTCAACCTTTTCTTAAAACATGTTGATGCGTTTTCCTTTAACAGGAGAATGTTTGCATTTTAAATGCTGTCGAAAATTTTTTTTTTTTTTCAGAGTCCCTGAAAGCTGTACTCAGCAGTGTGAACTCATCTTTTGGTTCAAGGTTTCTCCTCGGTTCTGGCATTTATTACCAACAGGAGTATCACAATGGTTTTGCAGCTGCATTGTGAGATTATGAAAGCTGAGGCCACAACAAAGGTTGATTTTATTATTTGTATTATGGTTTGCTTTTTGTTTTTGCCGTGTTCAGTGAAGGGACTGATATTTGTTCAGGTCATTTTATTGACAGGTTTGGTTTTATTTTGTAAGATTCACTTCCTGTCGCGCCGCATTGTAAAAAAGAACTCTGGGCTGACTGTTTAGACACGGAGCAATATAGTTTTTGACCATGTAAATTGTGTAAAAAGAAAAAAAAGAAAAGAAAAACCATAATTGTACATTTTTTTACATCTTTTATAGATAAACATCTTACGTTAAAAGTACACAGTTTCACGAATCCTTTTACTTTTAGTGTCTAACGAATGGCACAGATACTGGATTTGTTGCCATAACAAACATAAATCAATAATATGGTTGATTAGTTTAAAAGCTAATTCAATTTAAGAGCTAAATGACCTCATTCTAAGATCCAGATAAAATTTGGCAGCCAAACAAAATCCAAACTGAACTGTGATATCATTGCTTTATTCTACTGATAAATGTTTTCAACTGTTTGGCAACGATTGGAGCTCCAATCACTTTCATCTGTTGTCCTCAAACACAGCCAGGTGTGTGCTCATGTTCCAACACATGAAAATCTAAAAGCTATTTGATTTAATATAAAAAAAATAAACATAAATGGATATTAAAACACAACAGGAGACTTGACTGCCCTAAAAAACTGCTAATTTGCTAAATAGGGATCCATATTGTGTATTAATCTGTATGTTTACACTGATTAACTCCAGCTTTATATTTATTTTTATTATACTGTAGTATTGCCGTGTGATTTTTATTATTTTTCTTGTATTATGTTTTATATTTTCTTTGCTGTGTGTTTTACTTCCTATAGGAACGTCATTTCCAATGTGCGAGAGACAACACAACTTTGTATTAAATCAAACATCAGCAGAGCACAGCCCTGACACAGAATGCTAAAACTTTAAGCTACAATTTCGTCCAATCCCTCTCAGATTTGCTGCTATGGCAGCTTTCACTGTGAGATTATATATGTGTTAGACATCAAACGTTTTACTATGCACCATCAAATCTAATGATAGGCAATCGTTTGGATTTTACGAAGAGGAAAGAATATTTCCCCCAAATCTGTGGAGCATTAAAAACCTATAATAGGATGACAGGTCTGGATGTGATGAACATGATGGAACATTACAGAGAAAAATTAGATGCAAGCTTAACTCTCTCAGGCAATACTTTAAAGATGCAAATATGAACAGCCGACTAGAATCCATAGTATCATTAACATGAGGAGAGGAAGGAAAAGAAAAAGGTGGAAAACTTAAAAACTTCAACTTCACTGGGTAAAAAAATTCATACAGGAAGCTGCTGGATGGTGTTCAGTTCAACGAACTTCACCTTGATGGAAAATATTGTGGAGTTTTATTATTACCAGGTGTCTTTATACCCCAGAAGCAAAAAGCAAAGTTTGAAGATCATTTCACAGTTATAGATCATTTTCCAGGCTATTATTTTTCAGATGTTTCGATTCTTTTCAGCCATGCTGTAAACAAAAAGGGCAAAAGGGTTAAAACTGCAGGTAGTAGCTTATTGCAACCTGTTAAGCAAATGTTAAAGCGTTAGAGAAGGTTTAAAGGTCGGAGTGTTACCAAAAATGTCCGACGCACGTCCCAAAGACACAGAATTTAAGACGAAAGGAAATAAAAGTAAAGGTTTGTTTTCAGCTGTGAGTTGGTGTCCCTGTGCTGCTGGATGTACGAGCTACATGTCAGGTAAGGTCAAAACACTGGCAATAATGGGAACAGGAAAGTGGAGGAAAAAAGTTGGACTGGGGCTAAAGAGAGAGGAATGACAGACTCACACAAACACAAAAGAAATAAAAACATCAGGGTCAGAAAAAAAGGAGCACTTGGGGCGAAGAGCAATGAAATCAGAAGGAGACAAAAGATGCTGGGCACAAGCAGAGTCTAAACGGTGACATGATTTATCGCCAGCACCCAGAAACTGTTAGCAGCATATTTGTTTCCTGTTCCCGGCTCTATCACTTCATATATACTCCAGCTCTTCTGCTCTGTCCTATTTACAAACAAACTTTATTCCACGAATAGAACATCTTTTTGTGATTTAGGACCGTTCCACTTTAACTGATGAATCTGATGCTGTTTCTTTTCATTGGGCCTGAAGCGACACAACCTTCAGAGCTACCTGCCGGTTGGTTTTACAGGTTCCGTCTCATAGGATGTGATGCGTAATCAGGACTTGAAAAGAAATGATGTGTGCACAGCAGGCACTCAGATCCTCATTAAAAAGTCGTTCTGTCAGAGCAGTTTGAGAGAGAGCGCTCACTCTGACGCACTTCAGGTGCCGTTAGCTGCAGAAGGTCAAAAAAAAACACTTCTATGCATTTTGTTTTGGGACATATGCTAATGCTGCTGTGTTTGCTGGGTCATGAGTGCAACTTTATAACCTCTGCTTTAATGATTTATTCAACAGCAAGCAGTATTTTTTCCTCATTAGGTAGTTTTACTGCCTTTCTGACTGTACAGATACCAATTGTCCTTGTTAGCTGTGTTTCTGTCAAGTTCTCAAGCAAATTTCAAAATGAACAACAAAGAAAATGGGAATTAGATGTGTTTCCATCAATGGGAGCAAAGCATAATGTCGTCATAAATTGAAATTTATTTTTGCTGTGATAAACAGAAAGTAGAGCTAGTAAGCTAGCATGGACCACAGATCAGTAAACTGCAATTCAAAGTCAGTGAATCAGTCATGTGAGGCAAATGTTCGCTAAGTCAAATTTTTCATTTATTCATTTCCATCTCATCTTTCTTACTTTTTTTCAAAAGTAGAAAAAAAACACATCAAGCGAGTACAAAAATCTTTTTCGTGAAATTCATACATTTAATTCAAATGTTGCTATTTCCATCAAGCTCTTCTGCTTAAAGATGTAAAAAAACGTTGCTTGGAAACAAGCAGCAACACTCCAATATAACTTCACTCCATCTATCTCCACTCTACAACAGTACCAGATCTACTGTAATTAAGTTATAGACCATGAGAGAAAGTGTTCACACGGGGAGGCACAGAACACATCAGCCAAAGATCAACTCAAGTCAGTGCTGGTTTGGAGTCAATCTACATAATCTGTAGGATTGGAGTCAACGTTACTACTAATCACATCATTTCCCAGAAAAAAATCATTTAATATACATCTAATCATTGTACATATATAAATGTAGCAGCATACGTTGTCACTTTAACATCAATTTGCAGCTGCTGCATATAAGCAGTTCTCACCTGTATGTGGTAGTTTGCGTCATGACGTCAGAATTCATCTGCTCCCCCGATTTACTGGGTAAGTGTGGCTGTTTGTTTGTTAGCTTCAATTGTTTGGTTTAATGGCTACTATTAAAGTTAAACCGGTCTTATTTAAGCCTTCGTCGCTCTCTCCTCCAATATCTGGATCGATTGGTCCAGTGTGTTTGAAGGTTAGGGCTAACGTGGCTAATATCTATTCCGTGAAAACAAAGCCTTCACATAGCATTTTGTTACAGCCGTCAGCTGTGACGGTGTGGTAACTGCAGCTGTTGCAAGTTATAGATTTTCGGTAGCAGTTATGTTAATAATCTGCTCTGTTTTAGCTTCTGAGTGAGACTCTGACCAGCATCCTACTTGGATTGACACTCACTGCTGCTTTGCTTTCATAAAGAAATATTTTAAAAGATTTACATGAACTTTCTCCCGCTGTTGGGAGTATCGATGGCGCTGCTCAAGGGATAAAATAACATAGTGTAACACCGTTTTATTCATAGTGTTATTTTTTTGTATTTCTCTTAGGTACTGAGGCCTCTGTGATGGCGGTGTCTTGTCTTGTCTTGTCGTGTGTTTTGTTGGAGCACCATTCTTTCTTTTTTCTTTTCATTTGCCGTGTTTTTGTAGTGTCTAGGGTGATCCCTAATTTCATTAAAGGCATTTACTGTCTTAACAATTCAATTTCAGGTCATTGCTGCATTTTTAAACAAACATGTTGAAGTTTAATACATTTTTGTTCAACTGTTTGAATCTTGTCTCATTTACGGCACAACTTACCTGTGTCCTTATTGCATTATATTATTCCTGGAGTAATTGGAGAAAAATAACCCCCAGGTTGCCACATAAATAAAAACATACATTTATACATGTATCTAATGGGTTTGCTGATTCATCTCTAATTAGAATTTATAATTTACAGATATGTACCTTGCCTTCTACTCATTAAACAACTACTTCTAAAAAAGCATGAATTTTGTATTTTTATTTAAAAACTCACAAAAAGAGAGGCAATTAGGAGTTGGGTTTTTTTTGTTTTTTTTATTTAAACAATAAGACTTTTGGGCTCAGGCCTTGGCAGGGTACACTACCAATGATTTTACTTTGATTTAGTGTGCATGAGCTGCTGAATGAGATAAGGGATGAAAGTCCCATATGGCCTGAAACTGGTGGTGGAATAGAGATGGTATGATGATAAAACTAGACACAGGTTCATATGAACCTCTATGAGCAAGCATAGAGCAACAGTGGAGAGGAAAAACTCCCGTTGGAAAGGAATCCCTGGCAGAACCAGGCTTAACATGGCGGTCTTCTGCTGGATCGGCTGGGGATGCCTTGTGAGGCTGTAAGAATCCAGGGAATACTTCAACATAGGCTAGCGGTAGCATGGAGAAGGAGCCAGATGGAGGTTGCGAGAATGATGGAGGAGGGTCATAAGAATCAAAGTCCGACATGCGATCCAACTCTATGCTTGTTGGTGGCAGATTGAGCTGTTGATTGAAGTCTTTTAAGCAGTACTGATGCTGACTGGATTACAAGCAGGTGTGGATGAAATGCTAATTAGCTGCTTCACAGGCGGAATGAGCCTCTGATTGCATGAGGGTAAGTGGTCCTATTTAGTCTGAACTTTCACTTAAGCGCCATTTGTCATCTTTAATGTTAGTATATTGATGTAAGAAAATCATTACTGTATTTTTGTTGTCACTTTATGGTGATTATATCAATGTTTAAAATGTCCAATTAGATAGGAATCCAACTGAGAGTAGACCATGGCCAACCATCAAGCTACGCCCCTGATTCTACTCCTTCAAAAAAAGCCAACACTGATTGTATTTATCAAAGTCTGTTATGCTATATTCTATGTAAGACTGTCGAGGCTCAAATAATGTCATTTTGCTTTGGGTGTTATCCTTGCTTTATCCCTCCTCATGAAGTTATTCTTGTCTGCCTTCTTGTCTCGATCCCACATCTAAATCTTTTAAGCCATTTGTAGCCTAATTTGCTGTTCTGATGTGTCTTTTCCCTATGCAGTACCCACCAATCCTTTGTAATTGGTTTTAGCAGGATTTAGTTTGATATATGCATTTAAGTGGAAGATTCACCATGAATTTAATTACACCACAGGTGTTTGGAGATTCTGTATTTTCTAATACATTTCTGCTACAGACTGATGTTATCTACTTGATATAAAGCCATTAGAAATCAAATCCGCTCACACTGCCACCTTTTGTCATTATACAATAATAATATGTATATTATGATAAAACAATGCAAACACCCGACTTCTACTATTATTTTTCTACAGTCTTCAAAATGTGAATCCTCTGTGTACTGTAGCTGTATTAGTTACTTACATCTTATGAGAAACAAATAGGCGGGTTTAATAATGATGGTTTAGATAACTCTGCTGCTTCTTGAAGGCGTCTATTAGTTTTACCTCCAATTTAATGTGTAGTACTTTAGTAGACAGCCTAATCCATAGTCAGAGTTTCATTAGTATTTTATATTCTTAATAAATGAAGTTGAAAGTTTTATAACTGAGGAGCATTAAAAAGGATCAACTGTCAAACAGGCAGACGTTCACTCAGTTTTTCTGATAAAATTTCCAGGAATCTTTGTTGATTCTGTCAGCTCACACTAAAACAACCAGCAGACGAAGGGTTGATGTTTTTAAGCAGCATCGAGGTCCATCCTCCTGAGCACAAATCAAAGACCAACCTGTCGTTCTTCTGAGTTGTTGGAGTCTGTGGTATGGGTTGTGTGTTTGGTCATTTCAATCATAATGAGTCTGTTTATTAGTTTTTTATTTTTTGTAAGGAGTTCCAGGACTGAATTGAAAATGTTTGGAATCTGGAACCAAAATCACCCCCCGTGTTCAATGATGGATTTTCTCTGTCTGAGAGAACAGACAGACTCTGGGAAAAGTGTCAAAATGTTTCGGAAACCTGAGCAAAAGTCACTCCAATTTCATCCTGCTTTGTGGCTGATTCCTTTTAACTATTCTTGGCTATAACTTTCAGCTTGATCCTCCTATATTGCCATGAACTCAAAGAATAAATATTTGCACAGGCAACTAAACACAGACTGAGCACATTAATGAGTAACAAGAACACTGTTAGTCATCGCATACATATATAAAGAACAAAAACTGAGATGAGATTGTGTTTCTCTTGATGTAATTTGCTTTTGAATCTTATTTTTTCTGTAATTAAATTAAAAACAAAAGATCCTGAGGGTTTTGGTGGATTCTGAGAAAAATAAATCACCTCTTTTTCCTAAAAAAAAAAAACGTATCAATATTTCACAGTTTCTTACAAAAAAACTAATATTTTTTGTGGTTTAGTATTTGTTTCCTTTGGTATTTGTTACGTACACCGTCTATATTTTATCTCGCTCACAAAGTGGTTATACATGAATGACGTCCTCTTTCTAAAATCCTTTTCTGCTAAGAGTCTGACTTATTGTAATTAATGATGACATTTGGATTAAACCACTGATCAAACATTCATCCCTCAGTGTCAGTCATAACTTGAATGGACAGTAAATTTAATAACACATAATGAAAAAAGTCACAGCTTATGCTGAATAATATAATTCTCCAAGATGACAGCTTATATTATTACAGGATTACATTCAAAGTCGGCGACTGATTAAGATTTAAATCCGTCCTCATAGAAACTTTTCACACCAAACTTTTCACCTCGAATTGTCCTGCTTTTATAAATCTAACAAGATGTGACATCTTTTAAAAAAACACACATTATCTACCTTTCATTTGACAGAGTTGTAATTCTCTGTTTTGGTCTATTATATAATATTCTATTACTTATTGAATGGAATAAATTTGGGTTAAATTATTTTATAAAGTTCCCCAAAATCTAAATGTTGTCAGTTGCACTAAAATTAAATGTCACAAACCTCACTTTACACAGGTTTTGTTTTTAAAGGAATGAATTTCAAATAATTAAATGTTTGACAGCCCAATTAAATGTTTTTTTTTTGTTAATACCGGAGAATGTGGTTCAAACCAAAAACATATTCTAAGTACAATGGATGCCATGATTGGACAGGTTCTTTGATTTTCTCTGCTGGATGGGATTTCATGTTTGATTTAAGAAGGTAACCCTGCTTCTTCTTAGCCTTTAGGAAATGGCTTAATGTGGAATAAATTGCGTTGACAACATTAGTAACTTCAGTTTCCCCGACTCTCCTCCTGTTCATGTCTGTCATGGTGACAAATCCCATGACAGCAGGAAACTTGGAGGGAGAAGCAGGCTCCAGCCTCAGAAGGGAATCTCAGGCACTGAGGGACTTGTGTGGACACCACAGCACAAGGACATCTTCCCCTGCTTTTTGAAAAGGGATGCCAGAGGGGAGCCCTGTCTGCTGAAATGCGATGGAAGGGGGGGGTCTGAGCAATCGCCACTGTGTGTGACACGCTAGAAGGGAGCATTCCTCCAACACTGCAGGTTTTTTTATTTCATTTTTTATGGCTCAAATATCAACTGTCATGACTATGATCTGAAACTCTCTATTATGATCATTTAATTTGTAATTTAGAAAAATACTCTTGTTTTTACTCTTAAATTAGGTGTTTTTTTTTCAGTGTGTCATAATTGTTGTATTTTGCAAAGCTGCAAAAGAAACACAAATCAAATGATCTGTAGCCAGACCTGAGTGCCTGGTAAAGAGACAAAGAAGAAGACCAGAAGTAGCTGGAGGACGATGGCGCCGCATCGAGCCGTGGCTGAACTGTGGATATATCTCATGTGTCTGCTGTCAAGTTGTTTTTACTGTTATCATGTGAAAAAAGTATTTCTGTACAATTTCAATTATATTTGTAATTTAACAAAAAATATGCAAATCCGATTTTGGAATTTGGCATAACATAGTTTTGAGCACATTAGTGATGGAAATGCAGCTGCTGATTTACTTTGAATATGATGTGATGCGGGGATCCTCTGCCTAAAGGTGTATCGTCACATTATATGCTCCTACAAAAAAGACCAAATACCATTTGATCTGGTTATAGACACCAAGCATCCGTCCTGATACTCTTTTGATAGTTCTTTTTAAGCCTAAATAAAATCCAGCATGGGGGCGATGAGAAGACATAAACAGACATGTCGCCATCTGCTGGCACTACTACAGAACTACCAGAAAGCCAGATGGCGACAATTAAGGAAACTACTTCATAAAGCCCAACTCCCGGAATGCTTTGCATTAAAGAAACATCTCAATGTGATCAAAGACTAACAGATGTTAATACACTGATCCACAACAACTTAGGAACATCAAGGAGAAGGAACATTTTTATCCTTGACAAACCTAAGCAGGGACCATTTATTTATCTGTCCTGCAAGCCTCATGATTACGCTATAGTTCAGCATTCGACCACTGAATGTCTGCCTGTCTGTCAATCTTTCTCCGTCTATCTGGTTTTTAAGACTGTAGAAACTAGAATAGCTTTCACTACTATCAGCTGTCCCAGTCTTATCTCTCTTACAATCAAATAATTTTTTGCATTTTTTTCGCACTGGCTCTTGAACCTTTCTTCATTATTTTCACACTTCTCTGGGAGGTGCTAACTGGCTTAGCGGCAGTAGGCTACTTCCTTGTTTACTCCCTGAACACAAGCAAAGTGCTTTGCTTCCTTTCTTATCTTGTAAATACATATTTTTGAGCTTTATTTACTAAGAAATCGAACAGAAACAAAGAGTAAAATCCAAAAGTAAATAATATGTCAGCACTAAGTGATAATATTTCAGGAAAACGTAGTATATAACCAGAGTGGGCTACTGGTGTAAAAATAGTCATGTAATGTGACTATGCAACTTAATCCAAACTGCCCTAACAAAAATATTCACACGCCATGGTCTTCAGTTGGTGACACAAAAGCTGTTCCAGCTCACCTTCACCTCTGGTTATAGATGGTGAGAATCAGCAGATTTTTAAGGGAAAAAGAACGGCAACGCTAATCCGATCGAGTTGCTATTTCTGACAAAGCATTTCTGAAGACCCAAGATTTTATACAAAGTCTTGGGGAAAATACTTTCCCAAACTATATTACAATAAGACAATTATGGACACATCAGACTATAATAAAGTGTAAGCAAAAATTCTCTATCAGTGTAACTCAGACTCTGTGTTATGCTAATAGTTATGCTTTGACAAATCCATATATTTCATCATTAAGCTGTCATCAACAATGACTCCAAGAAATATTGTCAGTGACGCTTGTATGTTATTGCCATCAATAAAGATTCATCAATGGCAATAAATCCATAACCTTTAACCATTAAAAATAATGTCATTAAATTCTTTTAGATTTTAAGATCACTTATTTAATCCAAACCACAAAGCATCGGAACTAAAAGCAATACTATCATTTTTAAGAGGTCAATCATAATCTAGATAAGAAAGAAGCAAAGTTGAGTCATCAACAAACAAAACTGATATAAGAATGTTGAGAAATGTTGATAAATCATTTAAGCTGATGAAAATAACAATGGTACCAAGAGTGGAGCCTTGAGGAACTGATCACTGTTGGAAAAGCAACAATTAAAAGCTAGACAGTAACTGCCTAATGCAATTATGACTATTTAATATCTATATGTACCCAATGCCATAAAATCTATAGTCTGTATAGATTGTCGCTGTAATTAATCTCCATCTAAAAGTTTTCCTCCCTTTTTTCGGAGTCTTATGAAGTGATGGCTGTGACTGGGTCCAAGTCGGCATGTTTCATAACAACAACGGCTCTTATGACTGGCCTTAGCTTCAAAAATGTCAAATGGCACAATATTGTCTGCATGACAAGAGTAAGGACTGTGCAGCAGTGTAAAACCCATTAGGTAATCCATCTCTAAGGCGCTCTCCTCTTTCAGGAGGGAATGGTGCCAACTCATTTTGCAGCGCAGACTCGCTGAAATAAACAGAGACGGAGGAAAATAGAACAACTGTTGCGTTTCACAAGGCCAAATCCCTGAGCGTGAGCAAACTAGATGAGCTTCAGGACACGAGTTGACATTATGTTTCATTTCAATAACAATGCCACTGTGAAGAGGGCTGCCTTGGCACTATCCCCAGAGGGAAACACACTCAGCAACACAAATAATAAAAACAACTCACAGTCATCTGTCAGGAATTAATGCCGTACTATTAAATCATAAAACACTTACTGAGAATCTGACGTAAATATCCTTCATAGATGGCAAGTTTTAATGACTTTCCTGCATTTTTTGTCTCACTGTCCCCATAGGAAACCCGTGTGTAAATTCACACGCAGTAAACTGTTAATTCTCTCTGATATTTCCTCCGAAGCCCTTTTTAAAACCTGCTTCACTGACACCATAATGCACCACTGGGACCCTTAAGAAATTATCTGCAGGCAGGATTTATTGCACACACATGCTGAAGGAATATGTTTATCATACACATTCTCTCTCACACACACTTAAAACCTTACATTTTGATTCTCTCTCTTTCACTCACAAACACCCAATATGGAGAATGGCTTCAATCACACCTTTTTCAATAGACACACTCCCATGAATGCAGCACGGAGAGAAGCCAGGTCGTTTGTAATTAAGTTCTACATGTGCAAATCCAGTTGTGAGGCGCTGCTTATGAGATTGCCTGTGTAATGACATTGCCCCAAAAGGGGGAGACCGCTTACTTAGCATTTAAATAGGTTCTTTCCCCCACTGAAACAGTTTATGTGCATTTGGAAAACAGACTTCGCCTTATGCAGTGCTTTATTATGTGTGTAAGCCTCATTGTGAAATGGGAAAGTGTACATTTCAGCAACACAGCGTTTGTGTGTGTATGGTGAGCCCAGGCGTGCGGAAACACATGCCTTTATGTGGCCGATCTTCCACAGTTTAGCCGTGATTAATGTTAACATAAACAGGTGAGCAGTCGGGTTGCCAGATTCTTTTTCCTGAAGGTTCCAGTTCTCACTGGCTTTTTTTCATTCTTTTTTATTAGGTTTTAGCAACGAGCTACACACATAATATGCTTTATACTCCATCTGTTACACACTCTGAAAAAGATCTGAAATGTTTGCAGCCAAACTTTTGACTAAATTTTAGAGCTTTGATTTCCTCATATAGTGTTCAGGCTAACTTCATTGTCCCAGAGTTATTTGTTGTTTAAAAATGTAAATTACTACAGTTTCATTTAAAGTCATAATGGGGAATTTGATAGATATTTTAAATGTGGACAGGTAACCAGAAAATTAAAGTTAAAACAAAGGACTAAAGGACAGAAAAGCACTAAAGCTAAGAAAGAAAGAAAGAAAGAAAGAAAGAAAGAAAGAAAGAAAGAAAGAAAGAAAGAAAGAAAGAAAGAAAGAAAGACAACCGATGAAGCAAAGAAAAACTGCAGGGGAACAGAGAAAGGGAGAAAGAAAATAAAGAGAACTGGGAAGGAAATATAAAAGGCAAAAGAAAAAAGGTAGAACCCAAGGGGAAAAAAACTCAATGACACAAGGAAGAAAAGACTGTAAAATCTGAAGAAGGGAATCAAATGACAAAGAAATGAATGAAGGACAAAGGAGAAGGAAGGATTCTAGGAAGGAAAGTAGGACAATAAAATGGAAGCAAGGAAGGTAGGTGACAAGAAAGAGGATACAGAAGGACCCAAAGAGAAACGGGAAGGTAGGACCTTTATACAATGAATTTCTGTCAGTCAGTGTTGCTGCAAACCTGATTACTAACCTCAGTTTTATCATCATACAGATAATAAGGGTCCATCTGAATCAGGCGAATCAATAAGGACTTTTAAATCAATGAGTGTCAGCACTTGCCATGATCATTGCCATCTGTAAGGAAGAAAGCAGGAAGAAGAAGCAGGATGCTTCCTATCATAGTTCCTTTATTTAAAGCCAAGGCTTCACACCAAACCTCCCTCAGGTTGCAGAGCTCCTCACCTCAACATAAAGGCAGAGCCCACATGGCCTACAGAGGATCTAGATCGTGCTATCATGATCCAGAACTCATGATCAGAGGTGAAGGTTGAAAAATGGACAGGTCACAGCACCAAGTGCAGTTCTACACAGAGGGTCAATAGGGGCCAGCCCCCCTGTAGAACTCGGCCCACTGGTAAATTTGATCTAGAACGGCCACTGCAGAGTATCACCCATATAACTCCCATTGAAGCCCTAAAAGGTCCATCAGTCTCCTGCTCCACTCCGCCATCACTTTGACATAGGAAGCAAAAGTATTTAAACAACCTAACCTTGAGTCAAAAAAATAATAAACAACATTATTCTGAGCTGGACAAAGATTATCTAGAGTTTAGTCTTTCAGTTAAAACACATAAGGCAGCATTTTACAAAACAATGTTTTGAAAGCATGACCATCTTGAAGTGAACAAACCATGAAAATGGAAACGTATCAACTGGACCAACCCAGACTACAGTAAAGATCCCAAACACTACAAAATAAATATCAGGATTAATCAAACTTTTCCACAACATCAAAAAAATATTCAATTTCACTGAAACCTTGTCAAAGTAAAGCTGTAGTCTGATGTGCTTCCTTCATTTTTCACACGTTGTAAACTGAGTTTAAGCAACAAAGTCATGTGAAAGCAGCAATACTCACTACCCTGTAAGTTCTTTGTGTGCCTCTGAAAGGCTGATCTCTGATCATACGCATCAATAGCCGGAGGGAAAGAGTCTGAACAGATCCTGGTATTCCTGCACCGTAAGCTGCGCTGTTGTTTGCCAGAGGCATCAACAATCCACTGATAGGTGGGATCACTCTCTCTCTATCACCATTGGCCTGTACAAGCAGAATTCCTTTGCTTATCCTTCAAATACTGCAGTCAAATTTCCACTGAAACCATACAGCCTTGTTTACAGAGGTGGGAAGCAACTAGTGACATTTACTCAGTTACTTGAGTAAATCTTTAAAAAAAAATCCACTTTTTGAAGAAGATTTACGGCACCGCACTCTTTACTTTCACTACCGTAATAACTTGATAAAATATCACTTCTCCTACATGAGTAAAGTGTTCAGTCCTGCATCCAATAACTAGACACACACAGTTATTTATTATCTCATAATAAGTTTTCTTTTATTAACACATGCTACCATGACCTAAAGAGGTCAAGCTAATATACAGAAAGGACTAAATATTGTAACTGGAGGTATTGGTCAGTGATTTTTAAGATAAAATAAAATGTATTAAACCTTATAATATTATATATTTATTTATGTCTAGAAGTGTTATTTTTCATTCACAGTATTTGCTTATTTCAATGACTTTATTAGAGTCTAAAATGACACAGTTTGGTCATAACTCTATGTTGCATACTTAGTACTTGCACCGATTATCCTTTTTACCAAAAACCTTTTACTCTTACTTAAGTAAAATAAAGAAGAAGTAGTGTTTGTTAGGTTCGTTCAGTTAAGAATTAAAAGAAGACACCAGAGTGGAAGATTATCTTTACCTGCAGGCGGAGAACCACAGACCGTTGCATCTGTGAGTTCTGGGTTCGTATGGCCTCAGTCTACAGTTTTATTCATTCAAAAAGGGGTGTAACCCTTTTACAATGTTTCTAAGTATGGGGGTTCAAAAACACATGTACAAAGCTTACAACATATGTTCAAACAACCAATCCTCCTATGTCCAGAGTCCAGCTTTGATTAATTATAGCTCTACATTCCTTCAGCTGAACACACAGGATGTCCTTCTCCTTATCAGGACTCGCAACCCTCAGAAACCAAGCAGTCATCATTAACCCTTCACCTCAGTGTGGTCATATCATAAAGCTGTTACACCTATGACCTCGCAGCACATGGGATTAGGATGCTTAGGCTCTTCTCATGGTGATGTAGACTGAAGGAATTTAAAGTTGTCTCCTTTCTTCAAGAATATATAGCACATCAACAATTGTGTCTAATTACTACAAGTTAAAATAAAAACACAACACTGTAATTTCTAATAATTATCTAAACAAACGTTAGATACAAATCTAGAATTATTACATTATTCTAACATGTTACTCCTATTTGAGTGAATTTACTGGATAGTCTTCTGACCTAAGTAAGTAATGTAATCCGGTGCTGCAAAAATAAGTAAGTTATAAATGAAGTCATGGTAAAAGTAAGTGCTGTAGAATAATTCAATATCCTTAATAATATTTATTCTAAAACAATGATGTGACATTTTAGATATTTCATTATATGTACTTAATATACTTTTATGTGTCACCAGGTGACTTTATATCACAGTTAAACTGTTAACTAAGGTATCATTAGTTTAAATTTGTGGTGCAGTTTGCTTTATTTGCTTTACTACCTGATTTTAACATGTTTTTATCTTTGTTTCCCTTTATTCGGTTTTTATTTTCCTTCTGTTTTATTGTTTAATTCATATGAAGCAGTTTGAAACGTCGGTTTGCTATTTTTGGTTAATCCTCCTGCCTTCTTGTTACTAAAGTGATATTTCTGATGCCTTTCCATCCTGAATATATGAATATATA
>JAUZNJ010073135.1:12351-25351 GCA_034780135.1 Jordanella pulchra | reverse complement strand
AAGCAATGAAGCAAGGAAGGAAGGAAGCAATGAAGGAGGGAAGGAAGCAATGAAGGAGGGAAGGAAGCAATGAAGGAGGGATGGAAGCAATGAAGGAGGGAAGGAAGCAATGAAGGAAGGAAGGAAGCAAGGAAGGAAGCAAGCAATGAAGCAAGGAAGGAAGGAAGCAATGAAGGAGGGAAGGAAGCAATGAAGGAGGGAAGGAAGCAATGAAGGAAGGAAGCAAGGAAGGAAGGAAGCAAGGAAGCAATGAAGGAGGGAAGGAAGCAATGAAGGAAGGAAGCAAGGAAGCAATGAAGGAGGGAAGGAAGCAATGAAGGAGGGAAGGTAGCAATGAAGGAAGGAAGCAAGGAAGCAATGAAGGGAGGAAGCAAGGAAGCAATGAAGGAGGGAAGGAAGCAAGGAAGCAATGAAGGAAGGAAGCAAGGAAGCAATGAAGGAGGGAAGGAAGCAATGAAGGAGGGAAGGAAGCAATGAAGGAAGCAAGCAAGGAAGGAAGGAAGCAAGGAAGGAAGGAAGCAAGGAAGGAAGGAAGCAAGGAAGGACCGATTCCCCTCATTGTTCTTTTTCTTCTCCGATCTACTTTCATCTGAAGGTTCTCCGTTCGGCTCCGATCTAGAACCTAAATCCAGGACCCTTCATTTAACGCTAAACCGCAGGCGGTTCCTGGATCAGTCGAGTCCAGAAGCTCAGCTGCAGGTTTTCTTTCATGGGGTCCAACCAGCAGAACCTCACCCCATCCGTCCGTAGGCTTTGCTGTAGTTCGGGTCGATTCTGATGGCCTGTTCACAATCCTGCACGGCGCCGGCGTAGTTCCCCAGTTTGCTGTTCGCTGCAGCCCTGAAAGCACAGCATCAGAACCGGGTTAGAACCAGAATCCCGCCTTCTGTCGGTGGGACACTGATCGCTGCCGTGAACTAGAACCCAAAGATCCAGTTTAAAGTGGTTCTTTGCTCAGTAGTTCTGGGTCCAAACCTCCTGAGTCAACAGCTGAATGAAGATTGAATGAGAACCACTAGAGGTGAACCAGCAGGTTTGGCCGCAGCCCTCAGGCAGCATCTACCTGCTCTAGCTCTACAGCAGACCCACCTGTTGCAGTAGTAGACGGCGTTCTGAGGGTTCAGGGCGATGGCCTTGGAGTAGAACTCTACGGCGGCTGAAAAGTTCTCCACCTTCATCTGGTCATTCCCTGCAGAGGAAACAAACGGAGGAGGAAGAGTCTGAGGAGCAGAACGAAGCCCAATCCAAGAGGAACATTCAGGAGGAGCTGGAACTGAACCGGTTCTGGGGCGGTTCTTTACGCCAACTGGCCCGTCGTCAGTAGGTGGCAAGTAAAGCCAGACTGAATCATAACTCATTTCACTTCAAATTAACTTTAACTGAAGATCAGAAACCTAACAGTTTGATCTACGCTGACTTTTCTAAAGCTGGTGGGTAACGACCCACAGTGGGCAGATACGACCCACTTTACACACAACATCCAGCCACGACCGAATCCCGAACACAAGCCCCGCCCATCGGTTTAAAGATGTTTCCAGGCGTTACTTTACAGGAAACTGTTCATCTTCCACTTCCTGTTAGAGGATTTTAATGGCTTTTAATTCCAGCTGAGGTCTCAGGTTCTACTCCGAGGAGTCGGGTCGGTTGAACAGGACGGTTCTGACCCTCAGCTGATATAAACAGCAGTGGTTCCTTTGGCTCGGCTCCCAGAACTCACCGTCGGTTTTCAGCCGCTCTGCCTCGGCTTTCTGCTCCTCCGTGGGTGAACTCGGGGCCGTGTTGTTATTGGCCTGCGACTGAGCGGGAAACTGGAAAACACAGAACCAGCAAACATCAGAACCCAGTCAGAACAACCCAGTCAGCTGAGTTTTCATCTGATGACAGACAGTCTGAAGGAAAACTAAAATGTTTTCCTAATCCTTTCATTTCAGACAGATATCCGTGTTCAGATCCACACTGAGAGAATGTGAGTCTGAAATATGGGAATGAAACAGTCAGATCATCAGGACCGTTTCCTCCAACCTCAGTCGGCGCCACAGAGCTGCAGGAAATGTTTACCTTGGCTGTGGCAGAGGCGAAGATCTCCGGTAACGTCAGTGGGACGGCGAGGCTCCCGTCATCGGTGGAGACGTCAAACGCCGTCTCTAAACACTGAACAGCAACTAGGGAGCAGAAGAGGACCGAAGCTTAAGAGAAAGCCGAGCTTTAAACCACCTGCTGATGGGACTCGAACACAGCAGAGACGGTTCTCTTCTTCTACGGTCAATGGATCCGATCAGAACCAAGGACCTCCGGCAGCATCCAGACGACTCACCTTCCAGGCTCTCCTGAGCGTCTGAGGACAGATTCCCTGACTGGAGCTGGTCGTGCAGGAACTGGATGATGGAAAAGGCGAGGCGCTTCGTGTCCGTCATGGTGCCGCAGATTCAGTCCTGTTTGCTGAGGAAGACACACCTGGATGAGAGGGAATCGGGTAAATACCATTCATCAGCCTGAGAGGAGGAACCACCTCCGACAGCAGAGAAAAGGCTTTTCTTCCTGATTAAATTTGGAAGAACTTTGGTTTAGAAGCTCAATCTGATGGAATCTGAAGCAGCTCCAGTCAGAAGAACTGAGAGCAAACAGGCTGCAGATGTTCAACCTGCAGATCGGAGAGGTTGATTAGTCCTCCTCCTTTAGCTCCTGCGGTTCGTTTATTGACCAAGTTGCTATCCTGAGTGGGGTCACCCTCCGCGCGCCACGCAGGTTCTCTGCTTACCCCTTAGAATGTTCCAGAACTTTGGATCCTGGTTCTTCTGTTAATGACCCAGAAGCTGGGAGATCATCAGCTTCCTGCTCAGGAAGCGGCTGGTTTCAGTTCAATGTTTGATAAGCGACGCTGGAGACTTTAAATGTTCACATTATAAAAAGCTTATTAAACAGTTTGAGTCGGACTGAACAACGGGTCCAAACTTCTAATAAAGAGGTGAATGTATTTCTTAACATCCGCATTAATGAATGAAACGGCTTTTTTATTATTTAGACCAATTTAATCATTAGTTCGCCGTATCCGCCTGTTCACGATGTTAGCCTCCACAGCTAACGATTCCTTCACATTATGGTAACGGTTCTGGTTCTGCTCTAATAATAGGAACCTCCTGGTTCCGTATCAAGGCCTAAAACCCAGCGGCTGGTCGGTCCTACCTGATGTCTCCTCGATTCAGGCGAGAAGCCGCCAGATAATCCCAGAGAGTCCAAACGTTAGCCGCGATGGTTAACCTCACTTTGCTAGCCCTGAAGCTGTCGCGCTGTGATGACGCCATGCGAAAGCGCAATGACTGAGTAAAACTTGGAAGTTTTCACAATGTAAACTATCGTTTTTAATTAAAAAATCTTCCAAAGTTTTGAACAACCAAACTGAAAAAAATATTCAGATTCTATTCAGGTATAGGAATCAATGAACGCAAGGAAAAAGAAAATGTTTTTTTTGTTCTGATATGTTCTGTCATGATTTACATTGAAAACTGCTGACTTTAATGTCCATTACCGCAGAGCAGACGATTTCAGATTATTAATAAACAAGCTGGCTGCTTACAGAGTGCTGTATCCAAGCAGATCAATGGAAAGTTGAGTGGAGGGAAGAAAGGGTGTGAGACATGAACTCAACTGTCACATTCCTCGTGATGAACCACTCCTTAGCCACATGTGGAAAACTGAACTCCTTGAAGCCCTGTATTATTCATGATAATAATTACATGGTTAGGATCATTCTTAATCATTCATGTTTCATTCATGCCTGTTAAAGCCTAATATTACCAACTTTGTTTTTCTACCCATAGTTTAACACTGTAAAACATAGAGACTCAAGCAGGTTATTTAGTTATTCCTGTTCATGATTTAAGTAACAAAGGTTTGAAAATGAAATGGGAGCAAACAGACAGAGATGATAACTGAACAGAAGACCTTCTGGTAGTGAGCTTCTGATGGTCTTTGATCTAAAAACACTACGGATCATTTCTATTAGGCTGCAGCCAGTGAATGTGTCATTATTTACAAACAGATGTGATGATGTGCTGTCATATAGTGATGATGTGGCAGATTGTGACTGCAGATCTATTAAAAGCTTCTTTTAATTGATGAACTCAGTAAACATGCTGGATGTAACCTGAAGCTACTTCTCTGATCAGAGTAGATTAAATTCTGTTCAAACTACAATCATGGTTTACAGTCCTTTAATATATAAATACATTGGAGAGTGTTTATTAAAGTGTATTTTTGCTCAGTGATCTCTTGTGATCAAGAATCAGGAAGAGAAAGCAAGAAGGTATAAACATTATACTGCAGCTTCCTCTACAATATATTTGATCAAGTAGATCCAAGAATGAGGAAATCTTTCTATGTAGACGATGGATGTTGTTGATTCGAGGTCATAATTTCGAATCCTGTCAGGATAAAAATTCAAAAGGTAATTAATGTAGGGAAAACATGGTCCAATTTATGGGGTTAGAACTGATAAATGATAAAATCTCAGGTTATCCGTTTTTCTAGGAAATCAAAAACTATATCCTTCAAAAAGTATGGACAAAATCTTACATTTTTAGGTTTTCATTTTGATGAAAAGCTTACATGGTAGCAACATTTTGAAAAAAGTTCAGACAAGATGTAAAATGATAAATATTACTTGTTTATTAGGAAGGAAACAGGGAGAAAATAGTGAATCATTATGAAATATTTATCAATCTGTCATTTGTTCAGCTTTAGATTATGCCAGCATTAGTTAGACGGTAGCAGCAGACAATAACTTGAAGCTCCTGGATTTTGAACAATCAAAGGCTCTTAGATTATGCTGAGGATTATTCAGAACTTCACCAAGTAAAATGGGAGAAATGCCTCCATGAATTAGAAGATCAAACAAATAGTAAAACAAATAGATTTAGTTTTGGATGGATTGGAAATGCAACATCTCAAAATGTAGAACTGCATCAGCTAGATTTATGTTCAACTGTACCTCATTCAGATATTTAATGCTGGCTTTTTATTTATCCACGTATAGACTTGAATTTGCATTAATGAATCAAGATAAAGGAGTTTCATGATCTGTTATTGCACAATAATACATCGTCAAAACTATTTGTGCATAAAATATGTTTTTACTGATGGATAAAAAGATCTAGAAGAGCAACATAAATAAGTTTAAACTGGATTGATCAACAAAATGATCAAAATCATGTGGCTTCATCTCATAGAATTGAAGCTTTATTGAGAATTAAATCTAATTATTCAAATAGGAAAGACATTATTAATTGTTTTTATCATATATTTTATAAACTTCATTTAAAAAATCTAGTTTGGATTCAGGCAGATGCTGGAGTGGAAAAAAACGGCGACATTCTGAATAAACAGGCAGTAAAATCTAAAGATGTTGACATTCGAAAGCAAGGATGTAAAATAACTGTCATAAACATTTAGCAGAATCAGGGAAATCAGTGAAACAGAAAAACACATTGAAAGAATTGAGAAAATGTGGCTGATTCAAGGAAAGCTGTGAATAATCTCACTGCAGCAGAAACATCTGTGTTCTGGTGGGACTGGATCAGAGCAGAACCGCTTCCAATCCAGAGGAACAAAATCCTTCACCACCCGGAAAAGTCTGTCGGACTATTTTAGAGATACCAAAAAGCAGCTTAGATCACCGGTTAACCAGAAGCAAAGGGAACCAGCTTAAAACCCAGCTGGTAGTTCTACAGAACCTGGTTTATGGAGCAAAGATGCTGATGGATCGAAGCAGTTCTGTTCCCAGTAGATGGTTTCATTAACAGGAATCTGACAGCAGGGGGCAGAAGAGGCAGCATCAGGCAGCAACCAGAGCACCCGACAGTCAGACGGAGGACAGCCTGAGCCGTCCCACTGGGTCGGGACGGTGATCAAACAGAACCAATGGTTTGTTCTGCTTCATTCAGGCAGATCTTGAAAAACCTTTGAAAGACTAAATATTAAGGAAGTCAAATAAAAGATGTGAACAGAACTGGACTTTCTGAGCTTCTCTTCTGGGTTCTGATTCTTTTCCCACAGTGATGAACCTCCTCATTCCTTCAGATCACCTTCTAGAACCACAACAGACGTCCTCCTACAACCTTCCTGCTCTTGGTCCCTCAGGCCCAAACGCAGCAAGCTGCAATGGACATTCAGAACTTCCGATCAGAACCACCTCTGGACCAACCGGGCCAGCCTCCGCTCTCATCGATAAGATTTTCTCCGACCATGGCCCAATAGCTGGTTCACTGGTTTTCTGTCTTTGGACCACTTCTGGAAGGCGTTAAACACAGCAAACATCCGACCATGGACGCAGTTCTGGAGATGTTCTGATCCAGACGCAGCACCATCACTATCTGACCTTTCTCAAAGTCACTCAGATCCTTCCGCATGTCTGTGTGTCGTCCTCATCTAACCCGTCCAGCACCAGGCGCCGTGGTAACCAGAGGATCCCCTGCTTCTCCTGAACAGGTCAGACTTTATCTATAATCCATGAGACCAGAGAACGTCTCAGAGTGAAAATGTTTCTGAGCTACAGAGTCTCCATCAAGCTGGAGGTTCTGCTCAGTGGGCAGAACTGGATCGGTTCATCTGCTGGATCCTGGTGCTTTATGATTCAAAGTAAGAAAAAAACAATCCTAAACTTTCAGAACCTGAACTGAGCTAAATGTTCTACAAAGAACCAAAGCTTCAATCGAACCCAAACGGAACCATGCAGCAGATGCAGGTCATTAAACCCAATAAATCATCACCTGCTGATTTCACCTCACAGCTTCTTCACCAAGGATCTACGGTGTCCTGCAAGGACAAACAGACACAATCTCACTTTTCCATCTGTTTAATCAGAGCAACACCTCCATCTAGTGGCCATTATATGCAACTACGTCAGACATCACAGCTGTCAGTCATAACATTCTGACCACTGATTGGTGGTTCAATAAACTCTGAGTTGCTGAATCATCCTGTTGGTTCTGATCAGAGATGTTCGCATCAGAAGGTCCAAATAACAGAGGAAGGATTTTTTTATTGATTAAATGTCAACATAATATTCAACATGTTGTATCATGAGTGTTTTAGATAAACGGATGTAAATAAACAATGTATAAAATACTCATTACTTTATTTGCTACCGTTAGCAGCTGCAGGTTGATGTAAGCCGAAGATGATGGAATTTTCTGAGTTTATTTAAGCCTCTGTTCCTTCACATTGACCTTTTTCCTTTGATCTGCTGTGGACTTGTTTGTATGACAAACCTTGAAAAGCTGTAGAGTTGTTTTGTGTGGGTACTTTGTCATTGGGTAACAGATAAGGAAAGTTTGTGTGGCAAGGTGCACTCTACAGAGGGACCGGGTGGGGTTTGATTCCCAGACTCCCAGGGGAAAGTCACACGCCAGACAAAGGGACATCCCCGTGGCCACGTAGCCAAGGTGGATGATCAGCCGGAGGCCTTGTGACATTTGGTTTGTTTGCTTTTTGTTCAGTGAGCTCAGCCTCACCCTGTGGAGTTTCCTTGACCTGGGAACATTGGGGACTCACCCTTCACCCCAGTAGGGGAATCTCAAGGAATTTAACAGGAAAACAATGTTTTTTTTTTAAAGTCTTCTGGAGTTTCTGGCACCTTGTTTGCAGCCAAATACTGCAACATGTATAGTCTGCTGTATATAAACATCTAGAGAAAACATTTGATTTAACCTGCAAATTTCAGATCAACTAATTGTGAAGCTAAACAATTGTCCCCCTTGGATGAAACAAAGAGCAGAGGTGGCTGGTTTTCTTACACTCAGGGCCCTGGGATGGGCCCTTGGGGAACGCCTCATGGGTTTTCTCTGGTCTCTGATGTAAAGTTCCCTACTGAAACATAGAGGTCCCTGTACCTCAAGTAGAGTTTAAACCAGTCCAGTTCTGAACCAGAGAGGCGACCCAGTTTTCTAGGTGCTTCTTTATAAGGGAGTGATCAGCAGAGTCAAATGCACTAACCCCCAGATTCCACATACTCCGCTTCTCCGTCGTACGTCGTGCGGAGCAGTTTACGCAGTCATGTTAATCAATGAGAACTGCTCCACATCCACCGCCACTCCTCCGTCCGTCTTCTCCGTCATTCACCGACAAAGTAAGGAGCCAAGCTATTTTGGTCCGTCGGAGGCCGACCAGGTCAAGATCCGCAATTACAATAGCACCAAACAGGAATAAGAAAGTAGAGAAGATCCGGTTTTTCAAAGTAAAATAAGGTAACGCCAGATCGGTAACAACAAATTAAAGTAAAATTTGCACATATTCCAAAAAAAGAAGATCGTTTTGTTTAATTATTGGAACAAACTACTGGTACTTCAGCATACATGGATGCAGGTATATGGTGTTGATAAAAAATATTTATTTTATGCTGGAAGATTTGACTTTCTTCCAACCTAGTAACAACTTCCAAGAGCGGATCTGAAAACTTCTTATCACAGGTCTGGATGAAGAGAAGCTGAATGTGGACGTAGAGAACAAAGGTTGTAGGATCCTGGATATATTATTAAAAAACGAAAGAAAAGGTTTGGACATAAACTGTCGCTGTTCTGGAGGCCAGTGGCGACTTTTAATTATTAAATTAAGCGTTCATTATCTTGTATTGTGCTTCTTTGAATTAACAAATAATAATATCGCGCATGTTCTCTTCGAGCTTCAGGGAACTCAGAGGGAAGACGGACGGAGGAACAACGGAGGCTGCAGGCTTTGCTTTGCACAGGAGGTCTGGAGCGGAGCGGGACGGAGGGGAGGGGGCAGAGACGGAGGATGTGGGATTCCGGTGTTTGGTCCAATATGACCAGTGTTAGGACAGAGTGGAGGTGAGATGTGGAACCATCTCACTCAGCTACTGGATTACAGGCTGACAAGAAGGTTTTTATACGGGAATAAATGAACTGTATAATTATTTCTATGTCTGATTTAAACTACATTTACAGGCAGCACAAGCTGATGGATAAAACAGTTTTTGAAAGACTTTGAAAACAATTCAAGCAAGATTCTTTTAAAACGCAAAAACTACGGGTTAGACAAAATTTAAGGGTAAGGGTTAAACTGAATACCAAAAAACTGTATAAAAACAGCTGTGTATATAAACTGTATGTATACAGATGTCCTGTTTTGTTTTGTATAATGAATTTCTATCATTCAGGTTGGTCACTGCGGTGCCTGACAATAAAATAAAGTCCAAGTCAAGTCAAAGTCTTCCCAGTTACAGGAAGATAGGATTCTTTAAAGAATTTGTTGTGTGCGTTTCGTTTATCTTGGTGTTTTTGAGTTCCCGTAGTTCCTGCAGAACAGAGGATGAACTGAACATGGAGCCGTTTTTAGATGTTTTTCCGTTGTTTTCTTTGTAAAAATCACCAAATAACTCGTGGAAGATAAGCTGAAATGTTATGCGTTTGTTTCGCGGTGTATTTGGGAGCGCCGTTTTCTCATTTTACGGGTAAATATCAGCTTTATGCGCGTTTTTCTGCAGCCAGTTTCTGTTTGTTTAATCGCCATTTATTTCTCTGAGCCCTCCTGTGGAGAGCCCCGGTACTACATGTAAAATGTGCATTTTTTTGTTTTAACAAAAAATGTTACAGGAAAAAAATAAACATAACATTTCTGCTTTAGTTTACGGAAACCTATTTAGCCACAGAATTGTGTGATTTTGTAAATAGGTTTATAAAGTGGCATCAATAAGATTTGATCATTTTATAAAAGGATTTTTGTTTGTTTTATTAAGACTTCAAAGAAACAAAAGACTTTTGATTTATTCACCTTTTTTCTTCAGACCAAAACCATAACCATAAGGGGAAAGAACCTTAGTCAGATTTTTAACAGAGACATAAATAATAATTAACTATTTCAATCTGACATATTAAAGAAATCAACCGAGATCTCATAACCGTGGACCATCAGTCCCATTTCATACTTTGACAACTGTCGAAAAATAAGATCTTTATTTGCTAATGTGAGTCAATAATGTAAATAAATTAATTAGAGATTTGTATTTTTCCCACCAGGTCAGACACACGTAATGTCTGATTTTTTTCTTTGGGAAAATAAGTTTAGAAGTGATGAATACAAATTATTCATTTAAAACTTTGCAGCTATACAAGTACAAACTACAACTTTCAGCATAAGAAAAAAAAAACATTTATAAGAACGAATCTCCAACCCCTGATGGATGTTCTCTCCTTACCAGAAGGTGGCGGTAGTGCACCTGAAAGTTGTTCACCAGCCGCCTTTAAACAGGAAGCATTGATGTGTTGAAAGCAGCGCTTCAGCAAAAGGTAGAACAGTTCATCAATAGTTCTGCTTTTGTCTCCTTCGTGTTTGATGGCGATTGGTGAACAACCTTTGGGTTTCACCGCTGCCATCAACTGGCTGGGAGAGAATAACTTCAAACACACTAAGGATGTCCGGCCTTCATGTTCTGTGTCCCAGAAATAAATGGTTCTGATGTAAAACATGTAAATCAAGCCCAGAATCAAAGCTAAAGACCTGAAGAAGCAAAGTTAACTTTTTTGTTAATGTAAGCATTCGGTCATATTGAGTCCATATGGACCATTGTTTACAAGCTTCCAATCACCCAGACTGTGAAGTATGGCGGAGGCTGCATCATGCTGCTTCATTGCAGGACTGGTGCACTTTACTGAACACATGGCATCATGTGGGAAACCCATTGGGTGGAAATATTGACATTAGAGAGGAAGTTCAAGCTTGTGGACAAATGTGTCTCCAAAAGACACAATGTCTTCCGGCCACCTGATTGGTTACCAGGTTACGGAAGGACAATTCTGGTGTGAGCATCAGTTTCTGTTGAAGGTTGACCTTCAGGAAGCTTCATCTGAAACCCGTCTGGTGGTCTGAGGCTGCAGGACGCCTCCTGTTCATGTTTATCATGATGTTTTGAAATATTAGAGGTAGTTGCATATAAAGGCCACTAGAAGGAGGTGTTGCTCTGATTAAACCCATGGAAAAGGGAGATTGTATCTGTCCTTATAGGGAAGCCGTAGATCAATTCCTCAATTAGGGTCCTGGAGGGCCGGTGTCCTGCACCTTTTAGACGTGTCTCTGCTTTAACGCCCCTGAGTCAAATAATCAGGTCATCAGCAGGACTTTAGAGAACTTGGCTGCAAACTGAGGAGATCATTTAACAATGATGTTCAGGTGTGGAAGCAGAGAAGCGGATTTGAGGAAGTTTGCCGTAGATCCTTCAGGACGCCTCTTCTCCTCTAGATTCCTCCTAATAGTGAAGAAGCTGTGTGGTGAAACCAGCAGGTGATGATTTATTGGGTTTATCGGACCTGCAGCTGCTTCATGGTTCTGTTTGGGTTTGGTTGAAGTTTCTGCAGCAGAATGGATCCACAGTTCTGATTGTTTATCTCTGTTCGCTGTGTTTCTCTGCAGAACATTGAGCTGAAAGCCTCCGGGACATCAGCAAGGTCTCCTCCTCCAGCCGGGCATATGGAGCAGGAACGGTCTGGACCGGGACCAGAACCTGTGAGCTGATTCTGGAGGATCCTCCACTGCTCCGACTGCATCTTCATTCTGAGACATTCTCTGCTTTCATAGCTTCTAGGAGTCGTTTCTGTTCAGGAGAAGGAGGAGCTTATCTGGTTACCATGGCGCCTGGTGCTGGACGGGTTGGATCAGGACCGTTTAGGCCTTGAAGCGCCAGACAGCAGACAGACATGGGGAAGGGGAAGGATCTGAGCGACTTTGAGAAAGGTCAGATAGTGATGGCGCGGCGTCTGGGTCAGAGCATCTCCAAAACCGCCTCCATCGTGGGATGTTCCCGGGCTGCGGTGGTCAGTACCTTCCAGAAGTGGTCCAAAGACGGGAAACTGGTGAACCAGCGACTGGGCCATGGCCGGAAAAGGCTGATCGATGAGAAAGGAGAGCGGAGGCTGGCCCAGTTGGTCCAGTCCAACAGTAAAGCCACTGTGGCCCAGATCGCTGAGGAGGTCAATGCTGGTTCTGATCGGAAAATGTCCGAATGGACGGTCCATCGCAGCTTACTGCGTTTGGGCCTTAGGAGACGCAGAGCAACCAAGAGCAGGAAGGATGGAGGAGGACATCGGAACCGTGCTGCCTCTGATGGTCCAACTCAAGACCTGGACCAGAGATCAGAACCGGAGGTTGGTTCTACAAGCAGGAAAAAACGTTCAGAATTACCCTCAGAGCAGGAGGAACCTGAAGCTCCACCTGGACAATAAGAATCTTTGGGTCCAAGTCGGGTTCTAGTCTCTGCAGTGACTCTGACTGATATTAGAACAGAACCAGAACCTTTAGTTTGGTTTAAGTTCTGAATGTCGAGGCTGATGAAGGTTCTGGACGGTCGGGCTTCTTCTCTCCCTTCATCTCATCTGACAACCATTCGGGTCAGAGTTTGGTTCTGTCTCTCTTCTTCAGCAGATTGGACTTCAGAACCAGAACTGACAGAGTAAAACCCTCAGGTTCTGAAAAGGAACCAGTAGGTGGAGACGGTTAAAGTGAACCGGACCTCATTCTTGCTCATCTCAAACAGACTTCATCCAAAGATGGAGAGAAGTTTGTTCCAAAATGATAGAAAACAGAAAAGATAAACAAAAAAAAAACTAATATCAAAAAACTGAACAAAAAATTAAACTTTGAAAAAGTTCTCAATTAGAAAAAAGGTTTTCATTGTAATTTATAATATGCTTGATTTTACACACACAATGTATACACACACACAGTATACACACACAGTATATACACACACAGTATATACACACACTGTATACACACACTGTATACACACACAGTATACACACACACTGTATACACACACACAGTATATACACACACTGTATACACACAGTATACACACACAGTATACACACACACAGTATATACACACACTGTATACACACAGTATACACACACAGTATACACACACAGTATATACACACACAGTATATACACACACAGTATACACACACACAGTATATACACACACAGTATATAC
>JAUZNJ010073135.1:0-12251 GCA_034780135.1 Jordanella pulchra | reverse complement strand
ACACAGTATATACACACACAGTATACACACACACAGTATACACACACACAGTATACACACACACCCCATACACACACAGTATACACACACACAGTATACACACACACAGTATATACACACACAGTATATACACACACAGTATACACACACACAGTATATACACACACAGTATATACACACACAGTATACACACACACAGTATACACACACACAGTATACACACACACCCCATACACACACTGTATACACACAGTATACACACACAGTATATACACACACAGTATATACACACACAGTATACACACACACACAGTATACACACACACAGTATATACACACACCCCATACACACACAGTATACACACACACAGTATATACACACACAGTATACACACACACACAGTGTACACACACACAGTATACACACAGTGAGAAGGGATTAGGACTAAACAGCTGTGTAGCTTTTAGAAAACCACAAATCAGTGAAAAAAGGGCTTTAGTTTGTGTGTTTGATAAAACCAGGTTCCTGTAAAGTCCCTTCATGATATTTGGTTTACTTTCTAAATGTTTTCGCTCAGGCCTCACAGCTGCAAGGAAGGAAATGTTTTACTGTTCTGGACTGAAAGTAATCGTTCTAACAACGAGCCACACTCCTCAATGTTTATTCATAACATTTAACTATTTTCCTCAACTGTCTGTAACTTGTTTTGATTGACTGTAAACCTTCAGTTTTCCTGCAGGCTTTAAGTTAATGAGAGAAACTTTGTCTGGTCAGAACAGGGCAGAACATCAAGCTGTGTGTTATGATCGTCTCTTTTCTCATCTTAACGACGATAAAGTGCCGACTGAGGAAATTAGCATTATTCTCCTTTATTCAGATTGCATAGTGGAAGACTTTTTTATAGGATGATTTGCTGAAGATGGGACTCTGGAGCAAAGGAAGAAGGTCAGAAGGTTTGAATCCAGATTCCCCTGTTCCACAGCGATGCTCCCATCATGCTTAGCGTGGACTGTACCAACTGGTCAGGTCCAGGATCAGCAACAGTACGAGCTCAAATAATGAGGTCAGCTGACTGAGCAGGTTACTCCACCACTGGATTTCGTCGTCTCTAATGACGCAGGTTTATTCCTTGATGATGATGCCAGGATTCATCAGGCTGGAATTGTGAAAACGTGGTTCAGGGAGCGGAAGGAATCCACCATCATCAATAGAGGAAAAAATGATGCAACACTGGATGGAAATAAATCCTGTGATGCTGCAGAAGCTAATTGAAACGATACTGCAGTGAGTGCATGCTGTGATTAGAGCTAAAGGCGGTCCAATGAAACCGACCAGCTGGCAGCCTTGGCTGGGCCCAGAAAAATATATACATATATTCAAGCCCATATGTATACATGATGTTATACCTAAAAATGCACATTATTCTGCAAGCAAAAAAAAATCCAATCTTTTTTAGGATTACAAATTATTTCATGCGTGCATTGCAAGTAAAATTACATTTACAGACAAAAATCTAGTCCCTTTTTAATTTATTGAATTTGTGGCACTTCTGTCTTTCCATAAATCCTCCATTCACCACCCATCCCATTTATAGTCTGCCTTCATAACATTTAGATTAGAGCACAACCTGTTCTTCAGCATTTGAGGCTGAACAGCAGATTTATCTATTTATTCGACTCCACAGCAGCTGCAGCCCTGAGTGCCCAGGAACGCCAGTCAAACTAAAACATCTCACCCTCTTCCCAATACCTGTTGGTTGGTTCTTAATTAGGGCTAGAACTTCATCTGACAGACAACAAAACGTTGACAGGAGCTGCTGAGTTTTTTTGCACCATCGTAGCGCTTCCACCTTCCACCGCCTTTCTGCAGAGGATAGGGATCCAAAGTTAAGCTGTTCCTGCTGCTCAGGTGAGAGTCGTACCGTATCTATGCTACCGAGGAAGGAGGAGAAAATTGAGGTTTTATATTTCTATGTCTCTACCTGCAGCACAGTGGGCCTTATGCTGCTGTGTCAGCGGCAGAGCCATTAGAAGACAAGCGTGATGGGAAAAGAGTTTATGTAATTTATGAATAAATCTGATTTTCTTAGCAAAAAATAAGTAAATAAACAATATTCTTGGCCATCGATGGAGGGGGCTGGTTCAGTAGGTGTGCAATGAAACATCAGAGAGTGAGCTTTTTATATTGTTTCTTTGGGCTGGGTGGTGGGTTCTGACTGTTTGCTCTTTTTTATAACTTATTTTCCAAATGTTTTTTAAAAATATTGTTTAGTTTTTCCAAAGTTTTCCCAAACTGCTTTCTTTTTAAATTCTGTTTTACAAAATATCACCTTCTACATTTCTTGGTTGGACTCTAAATGGGCCAATAGAAACGCTGTTGTTGTGTTGTCCAGAAAACCTAGAAATGTAGGAGGAAAATTCTGTAAAATTGAATTTTATTCAAGAATACAATCTTTTAATTCAATTATTGGTCATTTTGAGAAGGAGACTTTATCATCTTCAGCCAGAAACCCTCAGAGGATAAACACAGGAGAAACAGGCTGAAACTTTTATCGATTCGCACTAAGTTTAAAGTTCAAGTTTAAATATGAACAATAATACAGAACAGGTTGTTTTTCACAGAGACAGGAGAGAAACAGCGCCCCCCGCAGGCTTGGTTTTACACCGGAAACAGAAAACAAAGGTGCTAGCAGTGTTAGCATGCTGTTAGCCTCGGGTTTATGTTCGGATCCAGTCTGAGTCTGCGCAGCAACAATGTGTTCAGTTCAGCCTCTCAGAGAGTTTATCAGACAGAGACTAACTGCTGCTGCTGAAGAAATCTTCTCCGAGGTGGAAAAAACCATCGTTCAGTTCGAGGAGGAGATCGACCGTCAGCGCAGACTGCTGGACATCAGCTGGAGACCCCGGACCGGCTTCCAGAGAGCAGGTTCGGACCGGCAGCGGTTCTGATGGGTTCTACTGGCTGAAATATGAAGGTTAATTAAGTCTGAGGTTTGAGTTAAAGGAGACCCGATGAGCATAGGTACTTCGCCTGCTGGCCAAGAGCCGAGCCGCCATCTTGGGGAGGTCATCCGTTCCGCTCAGTCTAATTCCATTTAGCGTATCGGCACAATCATTTGACCATGACTCGCTGAAAACAACCTTTTCACACTTTTTGTGCTGCAAACTTTGTAAATAAAGTTATGAGAGCTACATGTATAAGAACAAACATATTTCATATTGTTTAAACTGCGAAAGTATTAAGACAACCTACAATTTAAATACATAAATATATATTTCCCATTTATATTTTACATTTTTTTTATATTTATATATATATATAATTTAAACTTTCTGGATCAACTTTTATGTTCTCATCCCTTGGTTTTCTTCTGTCCAGATGTCCCACAGAGATATGTCTCTGCTGGGACCGTACTGATTGACCAGCAGCTCTCTAACCCAGTGAAATCAGAACCTCAGAGGGCGAAAGTGGAACTGGATGAGTCAGAACCTTTGGGAATCAAGGAAGAACTGCAGGAACCAGAAGCTCTTCAGCTGAAGGAAGAAAGCAGAGAACTGGATGTCGCTCGGGATGAAGCTCAGCTGAATCCTGTTAATGAGGAAATGGGCCACAGTGAACCAGAACCAAACGGGGACCAGTTCCTCTTCCTGAACTCTGCTGAAGGTGAGAACACTGATCAGAAGGGAAAGCTGAAACTGAACCCTTCAACTGAATGTGCCAGCAGCAGAATTTATTCGATTCAGAAATATTTCAGATTCAAATTAATTCAATTTATTTGTGTCGTCCCAATTCACAACGCGTCTCACAAAGATGATACAATCAGATCATCCAGTCAAATAGATTAAAAAGGTTTCTATCTTGGCAAATGCAGCTGATTGCATCCAGTCAATGACTTTGGAACATGATGAAAAGAAGAAAGTCAGATATAGAGTTTATATTTGGAGCGTTTGGTTGAACCAGTGACAAGATTCCTGCTTAGGTTTGTTTTGAAAAGTTCATCATTGTTAATTATGAAAGATGAAAGGCAGTGGATGGTGGGCTTCTTTTCAGGCTTTGGTTAATTTTAAGGCCCAGGATTAAAAAAGGTCAAAGTATGGAATTTACCTTAAAAAAACCCCAAACATTTCAACATCATCCACTGGTCGGCATGCATCTGTATTTTACTGCACTTATTGATCAAGTTGTTGTTGAAAACATCAATAGGATGAGGTATGTTGATGATGGTGTAGGTCTGTTTCTATGAATCAGATCCTTTTTGCACATTGTGCCAAATATGAGTTTGATTGTGACAAAGTCTATTATCTTCATTTTACTGTTTATTTGACAATTAAAAAAACAAATTTTCTTTCAAACTTTCTTGAAATTTTCTATTTTGAATACAGCTGAGAACTGCAAATGCAAAATCTCCTCCAGAGTAAGTCGATATCTGTTATCCGGTTGCTTTCCCACCTCATGTATGGTAACAGATAAGCCCCGGCCATAGTTTGTAAAGGGCTTCTGGTCGGTTGGTATCTTATGTCAATCATTTTAAGAAACATTGCTGTGCCAGGAACAAGAACAGAAGTGATGATGAGCAAAATATTTTGTCTGTTTTACTCAATGTGATTTACAGGATGAATCACCAAAGAGGCAGAATTGTCTGCTTCTTGGCCTTTTGTGCCTTCACACAGTAGGGGGGTGCAGCAGAGCACACCTCTGTGGGGCGAGAAGTTGAGAGGTTCTGGCTAGAAATAGTCGTACTCACCTTGATGCAAGGCTCTGGCTCTGGAAGCAGTATCCTTGGAGGGGTTGGACACTCCTCCACTCCGGAGTTCCCCCTGGTTAGAGATGTTGAGAAAGGATGGGTATACTTGTTGCTTAAGAGGGTTTCCTCCCTCCGCCTACGTTATGGGGGACAACTTCAGACTGTTGTTTGTGCTTATGCACCGAACAGCAGTTCAGATTGCCCACTCTTCACAGTCCTTTGAGGAGGTACTAGAGACGACCTTCTTGGACACTCAAATGAAGAGAGGGGGAGAGCTATCCACCTACCTCTACCTGGTGAGATACATGACTTTACTGCCTGGGATTTATATTTGATATGACAAGGTTTAATATTCAGTGTGAAGTATTGTGAATTTTATTTGGCAAAAATAAATAATCTGCTCTGTTTCGTTGCTATCTTGCCATTTGATGTATTTTATTTATTAGTGCTAGAATGAATGAGGATCCTAAAATAGAAAAAACTGGTTTCGCCTCATCATTTACCTGATTGTACTACAAATCCTTAACCTCATTTAACTAAAGAAAGTCAAACCCTGACCGGATGAAAAGTGGAGCAGGGTGAAAAGTGGAGCAGGGTGAAAAGTGGAGCAGGGTGAAAAGTGGAGCAGGGTGAAAAGTGGAGCAGGGTGAGTGCTAATTAGTGTGCTGAAATAGAGCAAATAGTCAATCTTGATTCTCAACAGTTAAAATACAGTACTGAAAGTTAGCTTTTAGTGACTTACTACCATTGCAGTTGAACTTAACTTCACCTCTGATTAAAAGAAAAGTGCCCAAGATTCCAAAATAGGTTTGGTAAAATATAAATATAATATAAATCCTAAGTTCCACAGTTAAAATTCCATCCCTATATGTAAGCTGGGGATTCTGCTAAAATGCCCAGAGCCATGGCTTAAACTGAAAATTGACCCATAAATGAAAACACTCCTTTTGCAAGTTTTAATAGTCTCCAAAAATCGGCTTTCTTTTTTGACTTAATTCTTGGTAATTGGTGGGGAAAATAATATGTTTTCTTTGTTTTTCTTGTAGACCTCCAAAAGCATTGTATCTGTAAAGAAGAAGTTCAGACTGACTCACAGCTCTGTAACCAGAAGAGAATCTCACATTTGGACCAGGAGGAAACAGAACCTGTACAGATAAAAGAAAAATACGCTGAGTTCTGCATTAGTCAGGACAAAGAGCAGCTGGTGCTGAAAGAGGAGACCGATGGATTTAAGATGAGCTCGTCTTCAGAAACTGAACCAAACATGGACCTCAAGCAAGAGTCTGATACTTTTATGAGTCCTGTTTCTAATGATGAAGATCCAAGAGAACCAGACCCAAACATGGACGGGGACCTTGCTGACACTAAGAACCAAAATCAGAAGGTCAACCCTGACAAAGACTCTGGATCAAGTACAAAAAAGTCGGAACAAAGTAAAAGGGGAAACACAAATGTAACTGAGATTCAAAAAAGTGACCCAGGTTATAATCTGTTATCTTGCAAAATATGTGGTAAAACTTTCACTCCAAGGTATTTGATTGTCCACATGAGAACACACACAGGAGAGAAACCCTTTAAGTGTTCTACTTGTGGAAAAAGGTTCATTCAACAAAGTCATTTGATAAAACATTTTAGAATTCATAGTGGTGAGAAACCGTATGCATGTAACACCTGTGGAAAATGTTTTAGCATAAGCTGTGCTTTAATCAGCCATATGAGAAGTCATACAGGTGAGAAGCCTTTCTCATGTCAGATCTGTGGGCAGAGTTTCTCTTACAGAACAAGTCTCAAAGTTCATTTAAGAAAGCACACAGGAGAGAAGCCGTTCATGTGTCAGATCTGCAGAAAGAGTTTCGTTAAAAAAGGTACCTTGCTGGAACATCTTAGAACTCATACAGGGGAGAAACCTTACTCATGTCAGATATGTGGGAAAAGTTGCAGCTTAAAAGGAAATCTGAAGCTTCATATGAGGATCCATACAGGGGAAAAACCTTTTTCATGTGCAACTTGTGGAAAAAGCTTTGCTGTAAAAAGTCAATTAACTCGTCACATGAGAATTCACACTGGAGAGAAACCTTTTTCATGTGTGACCTGTGGAAAAAGCTTTACAGTGAAAAGCCAATTAACTCGTCACATGAAAATTCACACAGGTGAGAAACCTTTTTCATGTCAGACATGTGGGAAGGGTTTTACCAAAAACCTGTATTTAATTACCCACATGAGAACTCACACAGGTGAGAAACCTTTTTCTTGTCAGATGTGTGGGAAGGGTTTTACCAAGAAACTTTATGTAGTTACCCACATGAAAAGTCACACAGGTGAGACAAGTTAACTGGTTTACTTTCTCAGTGATCACATTACTGTCTTGTAGCTAAATGTTGTGTTCTGAATTGTTTTACATGAAAGCAAATTAACATATTTCTTTAAAGAGCTATCTAAAAACTCTTGCAATGTATGTATACCCATGAGAACATGGATGAAATGATGAACAATACTAGGCTGATAAAATTGTGTTTTCTGACTATAAGCTAATATCCTAATACTAAAAACTCATTTGACTCCTGGGCTGCATGATGTAAAACCTTGTTCTCTAACCAAAATCTCTTTGACCTGCGGACTGTCTGGAGGCCACATAAGGGACACTGACTGAATGTTAACCTGTTGACGTTTTTCAAGTAAAGCCTGCTTTTAAGCACAATACATACCTCAAACCTGGTCATCCACAGCTTTTCTTTGAGTTTTGCAGGAAAAAAGTGAAATAATGAATGATCAAGAACTAAGGCAGTTATAAGTCTGGCAGTGAAAAAATATTTCCATCTCAAAATATGTGGATTTTTATTTTTCTTGGTTTGTGTGTTTTTTTTTTCTTTTGTAAAAGGTGAACTGAAAAGGTAGCAAGTTAATTATAGCATGCTAGCACTGCCAGATGATGATGTGTTTTTTCTTAACAAGTCATCTCCGTGAATACATGGCACATAGATGACTTGTTGACTCCACATCCCCCATCTCTGGTTTTAAGTGTTATTTATAAAATTAGGACTAAATATTTTGGTAAAGGTGTAAATAGTAATAAGACATAATGTATATGTGCTTTCTGATTTGCTTATTACAGTTGATTGCTTAAATATGACTGAAGGATCTTTTAAAATGAATTTCATTGTGTTTGCTACCATTACCTCCTTTGTCTAACCACAACTAACTCATGCTCCAGTGTCAATTTGTCAGTTGATGTGCACCATGGCATGGAAAATGGTTACCTTATGCCATTTTAAGAGTTCCTAACCCATTATTATTCCCTCAGGAATAATCACAAAATATTAGGAACCGAGTCAACTGTTATTTCAGTTGGTTTAAGTTATTTCTGGTTAGGCAAAATCATGATTTAAAAAAATGATTTATTCAAAATAATTTTTAATCTAAAATGTTGGTTTTGCATTGAGAATTTGTCTGAACACTCTTTAATTGTTTTGAATTTGTTTAAAAGCTAATAGGACCTCATTGCAGATTGCTTAACATAAACTTTGGTTTTTAAACATAAAATCCATGCTGTGATGCGATTGTGTCATTTTATCAATGATGGTTTTCAGCCATTTTAATTTGTCTTTACCATCATTGTTTACATAGTAGCTATTCACATTTTGTGAGCTTTTTCTAGCTCTCTAGCTTAGTTAATAGTTTTTAACTGAAATAAGTTTAACCTGAAGTTGAGTAATGTTCAATAAATTATTATTTGACGTAGTTCCAATTTGTGCAGTTAACTGTTGAACCATTATTTGAGCTTGAATCACAATTTCATCTGTTGTCTTTACAGACTTAATAAAGTTATTTTATTGAACGCATACAGGTGCATAATACTACATGGGTAATTATGTGCTTGAAGAGATAAAAATCATGATTAGATTCCATAAGATAGATAAATGTCGTGTGCATAGTAGATGTCACCCTCATAAGTGTACTAAAATGAATGGTACTCGAGATCCACCGGTCCCTGAACCAGACCCCTTCCGGCTCTTGGTTATGAATAGAAATCCTGTCCATAAAGGTATGAATACAGCCAGTGACAGAGGGTAGCCCTGCTAGAATCCAACATGCAGCCTCCCCTGGAAGCTGCTCCACCAGATGTTCCCAGTAGATCCTCACTACTTGCTGCTGACTACCTGCTGAGTCTGAATTTTGGATTTTCATTTGTTGCCGCTTCAAATCATCAAAATTAAATGAAATAAACATTTGAATGCATCAGTCTGTGTGCAATGAATAAATATAATGTACAAGTTACACCTTTTGAATGCAATTACTGAAATAAATCAAGTTTTTCAAAATGTTCTAATTTACTGGCTTTTACCTGTACATCAGTTTTTAAATTGTGTTGATAGGCCATGTAAAACCTGAGTTTTGATAAAGTATTTACATCATACTTTTTTCTGAATATTTTCGTCGCATTCGGGATGTGTTCTGTGTGTGTGTTTGCTTCATATACACTGAAAAAGGGGCTTTTCACACAAACGGAAAAAAAAATAAACAACCCAACAACCCCTGTTTCTGTTGGTGCAAAGATCCATCACATCAATCAGTAGGATTTGGTTGCTACGGGAAAAGGGAAAGGCGGGGAGAGGCAGCTGAGGCAGACATGACGGAGCAGAGAGTGATGAACTGGACAACGAGGTGGACAATCCATTGTTTGTATTGGAAGAGGAGAGAGAGGAAGAGGAGGAAGATGAGACAGGGGAGCCTTCAATAAGTCGGAGATCCGCCCAGAAGCGGGACTGCGACAGTGGGACACAGCCACCAGGTCGCAAACTGTGCTGGCTCAGACAGCAGAGCCAATCATAAACTCTGAGGCTTGGAGAACAGAGGATGCTGCTGACACAGTCCCAGCAGTAAACAGAGTCCAGCCTCAGAGTCCAGCTAGAGACACTTTCCCCCACAGAGAAAAATACCTTTTTCTTTTGTTTTTGCAAATGATACAGTCAAGACCATCTGCACAAACGACAACAAAAATGCTGCAAAAAACAAAGAATCAGGGAAAAACTGCAACAAGACTGACACACAATGTCGGAGGCATTGCCTGTATTTTATGCAGATAGAGATAAATTACTTTGTTGTGTGAGAAGCATGTACATTTGTTTTTAAATTTAAAATTTCTATTTGCATACTAATTTATAAAATGGTTCTGTTAAAAACATATTTGTAAGACACTACAATGTTTTGTAAATAGCTGTACAACAAAACGCCTGAGGTAATGTCTGCATTTTATGCAAAAAAAGAAATCAAAAATTACTTTTTTCTTTGAAAAAATGTATATTGGTTTTGTAATTTACAATCTGTAGTTGTGTTCTAAGTTGTGAAAATGGTTCGTTAAACATATTTGTGGTTTTCACATTTAAAAATATTACTTTTTTCTACTCGGATTCCATGTTTTTTGTGTGATTTTAGGTCAGTTGTATCAATATAGTATGCTAAAATGCAAAGTAAATCCACAAAGGGGAGGTTGTGCTGAAAAACTTGACACCAAGCAATCCTGGGTAAATATTTTCTTAAAGTGAAATATAAAGCAAGAATCAAAGGTAGTTCAAAACTGCCAATTATACACTGGACTCCAGGGGGTTAAATTCCAGAAGAAGGTAGGAGGCCTCTTGAGCAAGAATTTACAACACTGTATTTGTCATTAGTAGAAGAGAATAATCCAGCTTTTTGTTGTTTTGGATTTTTTATTGTGCAGTTACTTAACATATATCTGTTTCATAACATAACACTGTCTCATCAGAAAAGCTAAAGCAGAAAAAAACAGACTCAGGGTAACTTAACACTGGTCTGCACATCCCCAGTACCTCACCAAAGGAAAAACTGATTGAAAAAAATAACTATGTGTATATACTGTTTATTTGCAACGGGTATCAGATAAACAGATGAAATTCTTGCTAAAATGTGTTTCGTGGTTGTCCTGTGATGGGTGTTTTGGCGCCCCCTACTGGTTTCATATAAATTCAAATGGAAACCAAAGATTCCATACAATCTGTTTTACGCTCTGCTGTGTTAAGCCATCGAATCCATTTCTCTTCTAAATAGTAATAATAGTTACTGTATATTCAAAGACTGACTAGGAGTTTTGTTAGAGTACACAGAGTAACCGGTGGACCTGCAAGGAAGCTAACTGCGTTGTTTGTATGTTGTTAAACACTCATTGCAGTAAACGACATTAAATCCAAGCTGTCTTCCGTGTGTGCATAACGGTACGGGTATATGTGAAGCTGTCAGTCATGATAAATATTCAATCAAACATAATATAGTTGTTCCTCTATGATCTAACTCTCCGGTCCAGTAGGTGGCGGTAAATGCAGCTAATAGTTTCCACCGGAAGTGAATCAGAGCTTCTTCCTTAGCTTTGCTCTGCTGTATGAGCTAAATATGTGGGTCCCTGAGAAAGTAACTGCTGGTGGTGATGAATATGTTCCAACTTTAAACAGACGATCGTCTAATATGAGGAAGATGTTTCCTTTCAGCTTCACTGACCTGGAAAACCCGAACTAGTTTCCATCCAGCAGGTATTGGACCAGCAGTGGTACCGAGAGTTTAACTTAGTAAAACATATCAAGGGAGTTCAGGTTTGCCGCTTTGTGGCTTTATTACGAGGCTTTCTTGTTAAAACGAACCGAGATGGGGATGATACGAGCCGTATTCTGTTTCCTGTCTGCCTCGGCTTAGCGGTGGATGCTAACTGGAGGTTACGGCTAAATCTTTAGCAAAGTTCCCTACTGCAGTAAAGTTGGCAACATATTCACAGATTCGGCTTTTCTGGATTAATAACTCGTCCGGGGACAATTTATTCTACAAAACAGACAGCAAGGCAGGCAGTGAGCTACAACCGTAGTTTAATGTCATTCTCCACAGGTTCTGCAGTAAAGACTGAAATCTGTTGCAAGTAGAGCTTAATTGACAGTGGCTCCTGATTGGACGGTAGGAGGTCAAATAGAGGTGAGATGTGCCACACACTTTATTTTTGCAACCACTTGGTCAAGTCCATAAGTTTTAAATATGCTATATAAATAAACCAAATAAACATCACCAATGAGGTACAAATGAGGTTTACAGTGGTTTTGGTGAGGCGACAGTTCCTAATAGTATAGTTATTGATTATTTATTGAAATAATAATTCCCCAAAAATATGCAAAGGTATTTAATTGATATAATACCATTTATAGTATCACCAGTAGGGTGTGAATGATGTGAACATTAATTTTAATGAAGGTACAGTTCATAACGGTGGAGTCCTTTTGCAGCCAATACAGCATCAATTCATCTTGGGAATGACATATACAAGTCCTGCACAGTGGTCAGAGGGATTTGAAGCCGTTCTTCTTGCAGGATAGTGGCCAGGTCACGATGTGATGCTGGTGGAGGAAATTGAGCTCCTTGCACCATTGAAACCGAGGTTTGGCACGAGTGACCAAAGGTTTGGCTATAGCAGCCCGGCCGTGTATATTGACCCTGTGGATCCCGACGGACAGT
>JAUZNJ010073134.1:0-52760 GCA_034780135.1 Jordanella pulchra | reverse complement strand
TTAGCATAGGGAATGTATACATGTAAGAGCCAACCAAAGTACTTCCATGAACAAATTCCTGCTGTTTACTGTCTTTGCAATTTATGTCTAAGTGGCACAAACCAAAAATCCCACCAGACACAGACCCCTCGGTCTGGGTCCTGTGAAACTGATTAAAACATGTTTGGTTCTTCGTTCAGTGAAATAACTCCAGTGAATTGGGTAGGATACCCAAAAATTGTTCTCAAGCATTAGTAACATTACTTCCAAAACACATTGCTTAAATGGAAGTAAAAGATATGCTAGTGTGAACTACTCTAAGAAGTATGTGTTGTTGTATTCCTTCAGTAGATGTAACTAAATAAGCAACAGCTAACGATAAACCAAAGCTTTCTGCATTAATGTTGTGCAGCCTAAACAGTCTTTGTTATATCAGGTAGGTCTAATCCACCTTTTATTACTAACTGTAGTGTGTGCTCTACTAGGCCCATAGAATAGGTGACCAGTTTTGCATATGCACCATGCAGAACTGGTCTCTTATAGGCTTATTCTATGGGCTTCGTAGAACACACACTACAGTTAGTAATAGAGCTAGCCCTACTCTGGACCTCAAAAAGCTTTTGCTCTGTGTCTTTTCCACTGTATGCTTTTGCAACCTTCACTTCTTGTAAGTGCCTGCTGGATAGGTGTCAATCACATACATTTATATTCTAAAAATCTCTTTTATTGCCCAGATGTAATATTTGTTCTTTGAGAACCTTTATTTTGGGCTTTGTAGTAGCTGAAAACCCACTGACAAACATCAACAGAATAAAGCAGCTGAAATAATTTCAGTTCAGTTTATATATAGAGCACCAATTCTCAAGACAAGTCATTGCAAGGCACTTTAAAGAAGCAATACTCTCAAATTGTCTCATACATACATCTGTAATACGCTTTAGAGTAAATTCACTGAGATGCGCTTGAAGATGTTATACTTCATAAAGTGTCAAACAAACTATAGAGAAAAAAATATCAATTGTAATCTGCATTTTGATAACATTGATTAATATTTACATACATTTTAAAGAAGGCACAAAGACTTCACTGTAGACTGGGTTTTATTACTTGTGACAGTTGGTTGGCAAATATTCTGGGTTTTTATATTGTCTGGTTGATTGTTCAAATAACCTTTGCATTTCTTCAGGGCTGCTGTTGATATTATATCTGCTTTTACTTATTACCTTTTTTTAAGGTGAATCTTTATTGACAGTTTTTTAATGTCAAAGTCATGCAGAACAACTTTAAGCTGGTTTTGTTTATGCTTCTTTTACCTTCTAATCTTTGTATCTTTCCACCTTTTGATCTGGGTTTAAGAATCTTCATGCAGAAGTTCAGATATAGAAGATTAAAGGAAGCGATAAGTGCTGATAATGATAGTGTTTTGTTTTTTTTTTGCTGGGAAATGAAATTATTATTGTGAGCTTTTACTCCTGCGGCATCATTCTTCTGTGATTTTACTATGCATGAGCACAAAGCCAAAAATGCCATATCATACGTTTCCTTTTGAGATTTCATCTAAAATATCTTACAACGCTTGATTGAATTATCTCTTTTGACTCCTTTGTTAATCCCATCGTTGTTAGGCCTTTTTCTCTCTTCTCCTAATCTTATCTTCTTTTCTGGCACCTCTGTCATCCACCTGCTACCAATTACACTCGCAGCCACACTGGGCAGCTGCTGGCAGATTTAATTACCTTATTCTCCAGTTAATTCCTGAAACATCACCAGCATGTGCCGATGGTGCAGATGGACGGAGAGAGCCATGCTGGTTATTAGAAAAAAACAAAAAGAAAAAAAAAAAAACAGTGTGAATAACATAAGTGTAGAGATGCATCCACAATGTGTTAGTGAACCATATGCAAAACCTTAAGATGGACAGGATGTTTTTCTTATGTAGCTTAAAATTGAAAAGAATGAGCTTGTTTTTTCCCCTTAGCAAGGAGTTTGATTTTTCTTTGCTGCAAATGAAGAAGCATAAACAGTTCAGATGAAGGAACATGGGCATACAGAAAATGGGCACCTAGAAATAAAGGGGAATGGAAGGAAACATAGATGCAAAAATAAATACACAGGCATTTGCCAGTTGAATAAAATATAATAAGATAACATACTGAGGAATAAAGACTTGCATATACCGCTTTGGGTTTGCATTTTAAACCATATTATTCCATAATAGATATTTTTTATAGAGCTGCGCAGCCTAAATTCAACAAGACAACAGCTTATTATGTTGTGAGTCAACTAATTCTAATTCTCTTTTTAATGTCTGGTAGTGCCAAGACAAAATATATGAATCTGTTAAAATCAAAGTGGGCAGATATACTCAGATTCAGCTGGAAACCAGTTTTAGCCAGGAAAAAGCATATTGTTAGTATACGTATATTTTGATTATCTATTTTTCAAAGGCTTTCAACATGTTTTAGCTGGTAGTTTAAAGTAAAATCTCCTTAGCTCATTATGCAGGACATTAGATTGTCTCTCTATTTATCTCATTTTTTTCTAATATCTGCTAAAATGGCTTGAGTTTCTTAAAAGAGGTGAAAAGATGAATGAATTTGCTCCTGTAATGCACATCCATCTCTCCATCTGTGCACACCACCTGCTGGTCTGCACCTCTTTGTAGGTTCTCTGATTGATTCCTCATAAACGCAAAACCATGTATGACTTTAGCCAGCACAACTAATGATACAGCACGCAAAGCTTTAATGGGTGCATTCATCAAAGCACAGAATCACACGCCTGCCTTCTCCCTGTTTTTTCTTCCATATATCCACCCTCCTCTTAACAGCCCAGCTCAGTTCATTATCCGTTATCTGATATTCTTCAACAAGATGTTCCTGTTGTCCACTTTGCCCTCACCAATCATTTCTGAATGAATCCTTTACATAAATTAAGGTTTTAAAAGTGATGCTACTAATAAACTTTATTCTCTAATGTTGCATTTTGCCTGCATCATTTCTTTCTCATTTTTTGAAGCTTTCATAAGTGATGAGTGTTCAGTTTACTTTAAGAAACTTTACATTAATCACAACTGGCATTGAAAAAATATATATGCATAATCTTTTTTAGAGCTTTTACTTAAAAAAAAATGCAATTCATTATGCATTACATATGTATTTTTTTTACTTGTATGGAATTCATTTTTACCATTAGAAACAATCTATACTTTTAATGTATCTTTATTCTTCTTCTTAACCACCTTGATTTCTCTATTATTTGTTTTAGTTTCAATTCATTCTACTTTTATAAACCTTTTTTTTAAACAAATCTCAATCCACTTCACATAACAGATAGAGATTTAAATTTGTTCATAAACATTTCAGTTTAATTGTGTTTTCAATACATTGCTGTAAAACTGATTTTATAAATACAAGTGGTTGAAATTAGCTTTATAGTTATTGGATTGCATTTAATTAAACTTGTAGCAATTCTCCTCTCTGAACAAGCTTCTGGTAACATAGGCTGATTAATTGATTTTGGCTCATAAACTCGCAGAAATCAACATGTTGCCAAATAATTCCTTAATTAATTTATAATCTTTATGGTCACTGTAGAAGAACTATGAAAACTAAGAGTGAAATCTATGTTGAGCATCTAGCAGATAAGCATCAACTTTGGTGAGAACAAAGACTTAATTATGCTGTGATTTATCCGTTATAGCTTTTTAGCAAGATGGGTCTTTAAATAGGATTTAATAAAGTTTTAATTGTTGTATATAGAAGATGTGTAATAACATAAATGTATGAGTTACAGATACATTTTTTAAAGAGGTTTTTATAATATTTACTGCTGGGCTAATAAAAGAATCCTTACAAGTTCTCATCATCATAGCTTTCTCCTAAACAGGTTGATGTACAAACACCTAATTTGGGTGTTTCACTAACTGCTGTGTGCTTTCATTTATTTCAGCAGTTGTAACGCACACGGTGACATAATTTAGACATATTTTACAAACTTAAATAAAACTAACATTGATAAGATATACCTTTTTATAGTGTCTCAAACTCAATAGGTCCATATACTCAAATGTATATTTTAATTCTAACTGTTAAAAAAGATAAAAAAATCAGCAGATTAAGTCTAAACACAATTCAGGTACAATTCAGTAAAAAGATAATTCAAAGTGCTTTACATAAACTGTTAAAAGGAAGTAAAAATAATACATAATAAAATCGGATAGTAAAGCTAAGTGGACAAAGTGAAAACAATATTACTTGTCAATAAATAGCTGCCTAAAAGCTGAAGCTTAGGAAAGAAATGCAGCCTTGGCATTGCTGGAGGAGATCGTGACTGGCAGGTTGGATATTTAGCAGTCATCCATAAGCTTTTCATGCCAAACATATGGAACGGCTCATCCATATGTTGCTCAGATGTATGAAAAATCCCTTAAATTTACTGTCATTTGCAGGAGAAGCTTATTTCACTCTGTAATCAGTACTATAAATTCACTTATACAGCTATAAGGGCGCCATCTGTAGATGAATCTATGAATTAAAAAACTGTTGTTTTTTTTAAATGACTGGGCACGCATTTGTGATGTACTAACATGTCTCCCATAATAGTAGATTAAGTTGGCCTGGTTCAGGGTTCCTTTATAACATAATAGTAATTATAAGTATTCTCATTTTGTTAGCTGTGTCAGGAACAAACTTTAACACAGTAGGCAGTGGCTGGCTTCTCTGGGATAATTTTTTTTGGTGATGTCAAATTGTTTTAAGTATTAGTTGTACATCAAATGTGTGTGGTAACAGTGTTTCTAATATAAATATTGAGGGCTTACTGATGCCATTACAGTGATTTGGGGTGAATTACAATAATCAGCAAAGTGAGCGCAATGCAGCAGCCAGACATCATCATTGGTCTTGATACAATCAATGCTAAAAAAAAATGCTGACAGACTTTTTATTTTCAGCCAGTTTCATTTGTGAGTCGCTGGTTTCATCCAAGAAGCTGTTGGTTAAAAATAACAAATGTCCCCCATGTCCGAGTAACCCCATGGTTATTTGGACACATGGTTACTGATCGGTACATGTATTTTGGAGCACGGGCAGGGAAACATGCACATGAGGCCCCTGGATGATGTACCTGAATTCCCTCTCTGGCTTAAAATCCCCAGATCCTCACAATTAATTTTTTTGAATCTTCATTCTGTTGCAGTGGCACCAGTTGGAGCTGGGGCTGGGCTTCAGCTGGCAGCAGCATCTTGGCAGAGTTTGGGACCCTTCACCTTGAATTTGTGCATCTGACAGAGCTGTCTAACAACCCTGTTTTCAAAGAGAAGGTGAATATGACTCAATAGTGACTCCGTTTTATTTAGTTTGAATTTTTTATTAAGTTCTTTTTGCAGTTAAAGTATTTTATTTTTGGCTACTTTTATCTTGATAAGGTTTGCTGTATTTATGTTACATTTACAAGTACATATTTCTGGATTAGAATATCATAATGAAACTATATGAAAAATGTAACAGTTATATAGAGATACAACATTTTTTTTGTACTTTTATGGCACTAATTCAATCTGATTATGGCAGGTGATGAGCATTAGGAGGCTCCTGAACAAGATTGAGAAACCTCACGGCTTGTACCCAAACTTCCTCAGTCCAGTCAGCGGCAACTGGGTCCAGCGTAAGTGATGTAGATAATGTAGAAGAGTAATTCAGGGTCCTAAAAAATGTATCATTTTGTCCCAAGGTAATTTCTATAATACTGTTTCTTCTTCTAAGGTTAACCGTCTTCATACTGGTCAAAGAAAATGGAAATAAATCTTAAAGGCAAACAAGTTTTGGAGATTTTATAGTAGTTTTTTTCTGAATAGTTCATAACCTATATTATGTTATTCATAGCATCGGTTAGGATCACAAGATAGTTAAATCCTTGAACATACTTTCTACCTATTCTTATCTTATAGTAAGTTAATATATGTGTTCAAAGCACTTCGGTGCTTTTTTGACATTCACTCATCTTTTTCCTCCTTTCAGTTTAAACATCACTCATACAGTAACACTGACGTTGAAGCTACCATCGCTTTAGGTTATTTGAATAATAATAAGTTAGATTAGTCTGTAAAAATAGATTTTTTCAAATTACCTAAGAGGTGGGGGGGAGGGGGTCAGGGTGATAAGATGGCGCTGTGAGGGAAATGGTGCTAATCTGTATGATTACAGCAGCTAATTGTTGTGGAGGAGCATGCAGGGAAGCTGAACACTACATAAATATCAGCAGAAAGAAAAATAAGCTCTGGCTCCCCTCGTTTGTCTGCGTCAAGGACAAATGCAACAGCACAGCCATAACCTTGTGAAGGAGTCTGCTGAGGTATTTGTGTTTTAGTGGAACCAGAGGAATAGACAGACTTGTGCTTGTCTCCGCTGTGATATCATATTCATTGTTATTCAGTGTTGACAGCTAGAGGAAAAAAAGAGCTTGTGATTCTTTTCTGTTTTCTTTCGGAAAATGGGTGCAGTGAATATTAATGTTTTTGGTTTGGAGAAAGCTTATTTCCCACATGTGATGCAGCTCTATGAATTAACCATTACAGCTAACTTTAACTTTTAAGACTAATACTAAACCCAATCAGGCTGATTATATTTTAGTGCATCTATGATTGTCAATGAAATGTTGTGAATTGAGAATAACTCAAACTGACTCAAGGGACTAAACTGTGTAACGTGCTTTGCTGCTGGTTCAATGGTTTTGATTCAATTATATATTTATGACTCAGCCATAAATGTCTGTTTTTTTAAAATATGAAATATGTTTCTTACCTATGTAGAGTATCCATTTTTCCTCGTTAAAGATTAAAAAAATGTTATGTTGAAGCTATTTATACAAGTGTTGATTTTTCTTTTTTCTTCTTTTCCTTTTTTTTAGATCATGTTTCCATCGGTGGCCTTGGAGACAGTTTCTACGAGTATTTGATCAAATCCTTCCTGATGTCAGACAAGACAGATGTGGAAGCAAAGAAGATGTATTACAGCGCACTTGATGTATGGAAATCTTTATTTTTTTATATCTTTATGTCTTTGCTCATCATAGAGGGCACGCATGTATCCGTCTAGAGGTGCACCAATCAAGCGTTTTCGATACAGATGTTTTTTAAAAAACATTAACACAGGGACAAAATGTGTTAATGTTTTTTAGGATTGTATTTTTGAATCCCACAAGAACAAATTACATAACCATTCCCATTAGTGCATCAAAGCTTTTACACCCTATTTTATTTATTTTCCCTTTTCTATTCAACTAAAAAAAAAACTGTGTGGGAGTGCATGCTGTTGGATGAAGTTTTAATGAACCAGAAATGCTTGTACTTGAACAGGAAAAAAAAAACAATTTAATATACCTGACCGGTTACTGGTCACAGCATATTTGATTAGCTGGTGTAAATCTTGAAATTGTATTGTCGGTATCCCTTAAAGAGGTTATGCATACCCTCTTATATAACCGCCTAGAAAGCAGGACCTGCCTGCTGATAAAACTACATACCCAACTTGTATATCATCTTGTATATCACTGGTGCACAGCAGTAAAAATGTAGAGAATATCTGTGCCAGAGAGGCTTTTGGTTTTCTTTCATCAATTTTACAGGAAGGTGTTTTTAATTACTGGAAAACCCATTACCTTAAGAAGTTAGTTACAGTCAAAGAAATCACTAGCAGCAACAGTTATGGAGAATGCTTTGCCACCCCACATCCACTAGAGTGGCCTGCTGTGACGGTGTAGCATGAAAAGGCTTAAACACTAACTACAGGAAGCTCACTTTGAAACTGTTGGCTCAATATCTAACATAAAAATACAACTAAGAGAACATGAAACATGTTTTGTGAAAAGTATCATGAAACCTCCTAAAAATATGAATAATAATGAATATAATCTTTCTATATACAGTAAGATAACGTCAATCTGCTGTAAGGATAACCCTATCTAATCATTAAAGGGTTAAGCCTATGGCAAAAATATTAATTATGACTCAGTATTTATTAGCCAAGGACCACAGTGGAATTAAATGTTATCAGTTTCATGTCTGCCCAAAAATCTAAGGTGAGGGCAAAGTGCAGCTAATTACTTTTGGGATTAAAATAACAATGGACTGCTAATTAAAACAATGTTAAATGAGAAAACACTTCCCAACTATGCTCTGCTATGATTACCAGTAACAACTCCTAATTAGTGTTAAAGTTATCAGTCTAAAGCCTGAGGAAAATATAGTTTCTTAGCACAGAGGAACAATTTTTTTGGTTCCATATATTAATGTATTGTTTTCTATTTCCAGAACTACATCCTTGTTGCAGCTTTCTTATCAAGGGCATTTGATGTGCAATAATAAACTGGGCTGGCTATCAATTAATTACATATGGGAACAGAACACAGTGCAGATGATATTTTAATGTTCTGGTTGATTAAAATAAAATAATTAAAAGAATAGAAATGACTTAAGTTAGTCCAGGAGCTTCTTTAACTTAAGTTGTTGCATTGTTTCCTAATTTCACATACCTGTATTTGAAGCCAATAGCTGCCGGGCAGTCAGATTTATATAGAGAAAGATTTACATTTATTTTCATTGAGCATCTTTATATAGTTTATTTTGAAATGTTAAAACCTAAGAACAACAGCTGGAGAGAACCAATGTTTTTGAGAAGGTATTTGGTGGACTGTGCTGTGAGGTAAAGACCTCTTACTTTCCAAAATTTCTTGAGGCTAAAATGTTCTGGCTCGAGAAATTTTATTTGAATAATTTGAGGTTTCAGTCCAAGTTTGAATACTCTTCTATTTTGTTTCTTACTGCAGGCGATTGAAGCTAACCTGGTACAGAAGTCCCCTGGTGGCCTCACCTACATGGCTGAGTGGAGGGGCGGCATCCTGGACCACAAGATGGGTCACCTGGCCTGCTTCTCTGGGGGGATGATTGGCATTGGAGCTGATGATGGTGCACCAGAGAAGAGGCAGCACTACCTTGATCTTGCTGCTGAGATCACACACACATGCCACGAGAGCTACACCCGCTCAAGTAAGTGGACATATCAGGGGGATTCAAAGAAGGGTGTCAGGAAGGGTGTCATTTATATATGCATACATACTCTTGTGTATCAGCATAGAAGAAGCTGGAGGCTTTTGCAGACCCACAGCAGGACAGGGAAGCATCTAAACAACACCCCTCTTGACACACTGCTTTGAATTCATATCCATATCTAAAATAAAAAACAATTATTGGAAAAACTGGCTGCACATGAAGTGTTTGTCTCAGTAACTGGCTGATGGGAAAAAAGTAGCCTGAATCTCCAAATACTAAAGGAAAGTTAAGTGGACCAAAAAAAAAAGTGTGGCAGAAAAAGCACACAACCAACAGGGATGTAAGCAGCCTTAAGAATATTATTAAGCATGACACTTGAAAATATGTGTAGAATCTTCATCTAACTGAATATAGTTCCCCTTTTAGTGAGACCTTTTTTCCTTGAGATTCTCCTGTCTGACACTGGAGCTCACCAGCATAAACAGACTTAAATATTTAAATTAAAAAAAATCCAACTTAGAAGCATTTTCTGTATGACAGTTTATAGTATCATCATCTTAGTTCCTTTATCTTCATGGGTGTCACCTCATAGATTTTGCTTCACCTTTGCTGGTCTCTTCCTAGGTCTAATAAGCTAATTGTTCACATTTGTGTTTCTTGCTCTCTGCAAATATAATTCTATTATTTTGATAATATGGGAAATTTACAGGAGACTGCTGATACAGGAGGATGGTGGGAAAGAGGAGTAAAATACGTTAGTTTCTCGACCAAAACAGGAGACTTGACAGATATACATCAAAGAGAGATAAGATATATGAATTTGTGCAGAATTGCTCCCTTTTATCTGTGTTTAAACTCTGATATAAAAAAGGTTTACTGATGCTGCCACTTAAAATCTCTCATCTTCACAACTTGTGACTGGCAAAAATCAACAAAGACAGACAAAGGTTAATTCCAGTAAGAGTATTTAATCAACATTTTGCTCTCTGGTAAAAGGATCTCCAGTTGCATGAAACTGAACTTAACATTGAGTTCTCCTTCCTAGTTAGGAGGAGTTTCCAAGCCTGAACCATGAAATAATTGACACAAAATTCTGATTTTTTTAATAGAAGAGTTTTCATTGAATTCTATGAAAAATTATGAAAAAAACATAAATTTTGTATAAGTTAAATTTGATTGTTATTTGCATGAATTTTGATACATTAGGCATTTCTGTATAATCTTTTATACATTTTCTGTTCCCTACATATTTCTCATTTATTAAGTCGGGTTCTCAAGCATGAAAATATCCCACTGATGATGCAGAGGTCTCAAAAATTCATGTATTAAATATATGATACATTTGGCTTTAAAGGGTTAAGAGTCGTTTTTGCACAAAATGCATGTTAGCACCGATTGGTTCAGTGTTTATATAAGAGAAAATCTTGCAGTCAAGTGGTTAATATGATTAGCCCATCCTCTCAGTGCTGCTAAGCCAAAACTGTCTTAAGCTTGAACTCTCATTTTTAAGAAGCTGCAGTTAAAACCTGCGGCTAGTCAACAGCTATTTCTCTAGAGCTGTTATTCACATTTGTAAGCGTGGTGTAAAAGCAGTGGATTTACATGGTATCCAAATGAAAATGGCGAGGGCAAGAGCAGGGAATTGGCTAACGATGAATTCCTTGAGTCTGGACAGCCTTTGCCTCTCCCCAGCACTGGTGTTCTGCGCAGCTAAATAAAAGAAAGTACCCCCCAAAATCTGACTGTCATCACAAAGGCAGCTCTTGGAGTAGGTGTTGGTACTCTCTAAACTGGTTCCGTCTGTGGAGAATCTGGTGGAAACAGACATCTAAAACAAGCTCTGTCACTCACTCAATAAAATCCTTGGCAGATTTCGCTATAAGAGAAACTACCATAATGATTGTTGTCCTCTTGGATAATGGTTTAAAAGTAGACTTTTGGCATTGCATCGTTCATAAAGAATGGTTTGAAATTCTTGGACATAATAAAGGTTTTTTTATAGTTTAACTGTCCTAAGCTTTACTGACGTGTTGTACTGCAACAGATTGGAGCTTTGATTTGCAAACTTATGCTTACTACCAGTGTCGTCCTGGGAATAATTACTAAGAAAGGATATCAAGGCTGTATGGACTAACTAAATTAGCTTTAAAATCATTAAACACAGCAGTAATCAGAACCAATGAAAAAGTCTTTTAAAGGTGGGGTGGCTGTGTGGTTTCCGTAGGGACAATAATAAAGAAAGAAATGTGAGGTCCATAAAAGTAACAGTTTCTGCCAGATTCAAACTGGAGAGGAAATCTAGATTTTACTTAAGACTGTTTTCATACTGGTTTAAGTTTTTTTGTGTGTGTTTTGTACCATCCAGCTAACCAACAGATTTTTTTTTATATAATTTGTTCTTATTACAGTGACTAGAAGGTAATACATTCTTAGGTTTAAGAAAAAAAACTAAACCGTTTATAGCTTTGATTCTGTGCCGCATGCTTCCCTGCACACTTTAATGAGCAAGCTGACTAGAAAATTGTGCCGCCTGGATGCAGCTATTTCTAGACATTTAGTGAGTATCCTACCTGCCTTCATTGGAACTCTGAGTTTGTAGATTGTATAATAGGTATAAAATCAGTGAAAAGCACAAGGAAAAATTTTTAGGATTTTTTTCAACAAACCAATACATAACCCAAGAAATTTTTATATATTTTAATTCAGATTTGCTTTTGTCTTGCTCATCATAAAAAATATAATTCATTCGTGTTGTATAGAACCATTCTTCCAAGCAGCCTTTAATTTTTACAAATTAACTTAAAAACACTGAACAGAAAGACCACATCCAAATAAGAAAATAAACTCCATACAAAGAAGTGCACATTAAATATTCACTTGCTTTTAACCCTGTTTTTATCTCTTTGTCAGCAACTAAACTGGGACCCGAAGCCTTCAGATTTGACAGCGGAGCAGAAGCTACAGCTACAAGACTGAGTGACAGATACTACATCTTACGACCAGAAGTCATTGAGAGCTACATGTACATGTGGAGACTGACCCACGACCCCAAGTACAGAGACTGGGGATGGGAGGCCGTCGAGGTGAGATCATTTATTTAGAATGAGTGCTTGTTTTAAAGGCCGCACTGTTAGATGATCCTACAAGGAGTAAAGAACCTCCTTTCTTTAGTTTTGTTTGTCTAGTACATTTATAAATACAGAGATTCATTAACTTATTGGGATCATTTAGGTGAGATTAAACATTATATATACATTTAAAGCATGCCACTGCGAAGCGCTTCTCTGTTGGAAGACAAGAATCTAAACACATGTCATTTATCTTGAAGTGACAATAGACCAAAAAAAAAAACCACATCTGCCAAAGTAACATTGAGCTGTATGACAATATGGGGACATATAGAGTCAACAAAAAGTTCAAATGCATGAAACTTGCATTGAACATTATATTCAAAAGTGAGCCCAAACACAGCAGCTGCATTATACAAAAAGTGGATTACTCTCTGATATGTAAGAGCACAAATGTCAGCAATGCTCCCTCTGGACTTTGCAAGAGTTTTTTTCCACCCTGTAAAATGTCAAGATCAGCCAAGCTTCTGGACATTTTACAGTGAGTAAAAAATTTGGTGCTTTTATATAACTGCTTACTGTTCAGGTTACATTATTTGTTAGTTTAGGGAGAAAATTACTGAATAACTTGACACTGTCCTTTATTTAAAAAGAGGTTCGCCTTTACATCAATTTCTTCTATCTTCAAATAATGAATTTCTGTTTGTTGATCTATAAAATCCTATAATTCCTATGAAGATTTCCAGTTTTATTTAGAATTGAACCCTGTCAGCATTCATACCATTTTGTAGAGTAAATAATTTAAATTTTCTCACCATTTTTTAAGAGAGAAGCAGCAATTTTGTGCTGTGCAATGCTATAATAATCCAATTTTATATTTAATTGGGGGACAGAGCAGAGTGCAATGTTGTTATCTGAATGCCTCTTATTGGTCACCTGCATTATCATTTTCCAGGGTGTCCTCACTTATTATGTCAAAGCCCTTTCACATGCTGAATTATCATAAACCAGCTTCCTTCGTATTATGTAGCACTACACTACATATTAGCTGGTGGAGCCGACAGTCCTGCTACCCAGAGATGAAAGCACCATTATTAATGTGGCAATAGGCAGGAGGATGAATGCGGTAAACCTTAGAGTGCTGGCGTGAGAGAGTTAGCATTAATTTAGCTCTCACAAGAAGAGGAAAGATCAGGCTGATGAGTTTGACAGGCCTATAATTATCAGGCACAAAGGTTGGAAGCGGTGTGCTACACTTCTGCTCAGGAACATCAAGCATTAACACACCAGGGTCGTTGTTAATTAGCACGTATAAGCAAGCCCTTTGTAGCAGGGATGATAATGAACTAATCCGCTTGGCTAGCCTAGCCAGTCTCCATTCACCCTTGTCAGATTTGGCATTACTTGGACCTTAGCTGGGAAGCTGGCTGAGGGGATTGTCATGTTTTACAATGTACATTTCCTGTAGAAGTGGAGGCTGTTGTTGACTAAAGCTATAAACTTCAATGTATTTCAGTGGGGTTTTACATGAAAGACCAACATAACGTATAGCGCCTAACTAGGAAATAAATGAGAATACATAATTTCCCCACATTGTCTACAAATAAAAATAATAATAATAAAAAAAAAAAACGATGGCACACGTGTCATAGTCTGCATGTCGATAAAAAGTGGGAAAGGAAGCCTGATGACCCCAAGAGAACCTATGCATGTAAAAAGCATATGAAGACAAACACCACACTGGGATTCAATCAAGGACCTCCTTTTTGGGAAGCAACAGTGCTACCAAACTGCAATAAATATAGCATGTCTGTGATAGCCTCATCAGTTTGTTAGATAACAGAAAGCATCATCAGGACTAAGAAACACAGCAGACAGGTTAAATTTCACTTATATTTGTACTGAAATTAAAATCTAACACTGAACAAACATTATCTCCACTGTGAACCAAAGAGTAAAACTGAAAGAAACCCCCTTCGACGTTGGGAAAAACCAGGAATTGGGTTGGAATACTTTGATTAAATGGTTAGCCTTCTTTTCATTATAACTAAAGTTAACAAAATACTTCTCTAGATGTTAAATACTATCAAAAATGTGCAGCTAAAGGTGGCTGACACAGAGAGCCTGAATACAAACAGCTACCATACTGTACAGATTTTTACAAAAAAAAAGGAAAATGATAAATTCATTCCTCTTGCCGATAATGTGCCACCTTCTGTTTGTCTTTCATAAACTGCAATAGAATACTTTAAGGACTGTGGTTGTACCCTGACAGGGTGAACAAACTTAATATGAACTTTTGCAAGATAGTGTGAAGATTATTGAGTTTGTGCAGTGAGGCTGAAAATGGTCTTGACTTGTCATTCACCTGTAACCCTTCCTACCTCCTGTTAGGCTCTGGAACAACACTGCAGAGTGGAGTCTGGTTTCTCTGGGATCCGGGATGTTTATACCATGACAGCCAGCCATGACAACATGCAGCAGAGCTTCTTCCTGTCAGAGACACTTAAGTAAGTCCCACTTGCTTTTTAAATCTTCCCACTGCTGAGAGGAAGGTGATTGTAGGATCTTGCACCACCTTTCATCTGCATGAAAGTAATATTAAGTCAGAACCTGACCACGGGGGAATCATCTTTACTTCTTATCTGTTCTGCCTACGAAGCACAATCGTGCTTTGAATGAAACAGACACAATCTCTGCTTCAGACGTTAATCTAACTTTCAATCAGATACTTTTAACCCTTCAAGGAAGATTTAGTATATATTGCAGTCATTAAGCTAGATAAACCAGTCAGTGTAGCTGAACATGTAGACATGAAAAGATTTTTTTTTGAAGTTAACAGCAGTGGGAACCGTCAGGTCAGTAGTCACAAGACAGCACTGCTACCACACTCAGTGTGGCACTGCTCCTAACACGGATGCTCCTTTAAAAGCTAAGTAACTAATCGTGACTGGGAAGAAATCCCTAATGATGAATAATTTATATTTTCAGAGTAAGGGCAAAGCATTGCAGCCTGACAGCTGGGGTGGAGGTTTTTAAACATGTTCAACATCAAGAAAATATTCAGTTTAAATGACTCGTGAAGATGCAAGAAGGCAGTTGCAACAAGACGAGCCTTTCGCTCACATCATAGGATAAATGGGCCAGTGTGGTCAAAGGATGACAAACCAGTGTAAAATCAGTACAGCTGGTTTGCTTATATAAGACAGTACAGAAAGCTCTGTAGACAAACACACAATTTCTTTTTGTGTTGGTTTTTGATACTAGATACTTTTTTCCCTTTTTGTTGCTTCACTTAGTTTAGCAGGTAAACCATTGTAGATTTCATACTTAAGCATTATCAGAATACAGCATGTAATTATATTATATATTATTAGATTGACGTTTTTTTTAAGTGATTTTTATGTTTTTTAACTACTATTTTTTTTTTACATAAGAAGAGAGGGCAAGGTTTTTCCTAATTTCATTCAACTATGTTAAACTCAGCAAAAAAGTGATAAGAATAAAATAGACCTGTTCAACACAGAAATGAACAACAGCTAACAGCTCAACAGAAAAGACTACAAGAAAATAAAATAGCAAATAAAATGACTCTGAATTGTAAAATTTGACAAGGTGATTCAGAAACTCTCATAGGAAGAAATTCATGTCTACTTAGTTAATGCCAGCTTGGATTGAGGTACTCTAGCAATGATAGGGGTTTACATCATTAAAAATGAGGCCTCCTGTAAATTACCCCCTTTGCTAATTCATACCTCAATATAAATAGGAGGAATGACCAGTAGATCTCCACAGCTCCTAGTCTTCTACATGAACTCTAATTTAGTGGAATTGCATTTTAAATTGAACTATTTTTCTCATTTGTTCAGGTATCTTTACCTTCTGTTTTCTGATGATGACCTCCTCTCTCTGGAAGACTGGGTCTTTAACACCGAAGCTCATCCGCTGCCTATAATCCGTAAGAGCTGCCTGCAGAATGAAGTAACAGAAGAAAAGACTGTCTCTGAATAAAACCACTCGCCAACCGAGACATAGACAAATCTGCACAGTTTATGTGCGCACAGTCAAACAAAAGTTGCAAATACCAATTCAGTGCAGATTCAGGGTCTTATAAGGAGTGTGTGGTTGACTCCCTGTTCCTTTCAAGTAAAGGATGTTGTCGTTTTATGCTGTGATTGTATATCCTTTCGCCGAGGTTCCTTCCTACTGGCACTTCTTTTTTGCGGACAATCAAAACAAACATGACTTTCATGAAGAGATACCTTTTTTCTTTCCTTCTTTCCTCTGTGAGGAAACCACTTTAACTTACAGACCCAAATGTATGGGAGAAGGTTTGAACTATTGGTCATACTGTCAGAGAGATACAAACCACTTGAGTTTCACTCATCATTTTAGTTTACCTTTAGTGATGATGTTTTCTTCTGGTTTTCTTTTGTGAACTCTTTGGCCAAAGGTTTCTTTGCATATCTATCTCCCTCTTTTAAAGTAAACTGTTTTGATGAAATTTAAAGAAAGGAGTTGAATAATGTACAGATAAACAAAATGTGACTCTCAAATCCACCTCGAAACTAATTTTGATGTCATGTTTCTTACTGAAACAAGGATGAATGAATTTTTTAAAGGACAGAGATGTCAGGAAAGAGGCTTTGTCTTATGCATCCAGGGACCACTTTAAAAAAAAAGTGTGTTCAGTCTATGCTCTGGTAATCTTTTTTTCCCCAACAGAACTGTGTTTGCTTAGCCTTTCACGATACAATGGAGAACTCTCCATCCTTTCACTGTAAAAACAAAGCATCAAGAAAAAAAGACGACATCTGTGAACTAGCTTCAGATGCCTTTTCTTTTGGGAGTTTTCCTGCCTTCACATACATCCACCGTGATGTTGCAGGCTTTTAAGCTGCAGAGACAAGCTTTTATTTTCTATCACTGTTCTGTTAACAGTTGCTCTTCTGCACAGTCGTGGAGTGAATGTGCTGTATATACAGATGAAGTGAGTGGCACCTGTATGAGCTTGTCTTTACTTAAGTTCCTGTCTCTTTTTCGTTATCTTTTTCTAAAACTTCAGTCGTTGTTTTTCTGGTTTCTTTTTAATTTGCTTCCCTCAGGTGTTTCAGTAAAAAAAAAATAGGTATAAAAATGTCCAATTTTAAGTCTAGTTATTGCTGATATTAATTATTGTTATTACTTATTCTTACTGTTTGATTTTATTTTGATTGTTGAATATTTTCAAATACTGATTAAAAAGAAAACTGTGCAACTTTGTACATTTAAAGCAATCACATTTGTTGTGTCTTTAATTTTGATCGGATTGTTTGTGTCCAGTTGTATTTGTGTTTCCGTATTTTTTTTTTCTTTAATTGCAGGAAACATCTTGTAACCACAAAAAAAAAAAATACCACTTATCTACCATTTATATCTCATTGCAGATGTAAATAAAAAGGGGACTTTTTAGGGTTGTGAAACCGTACAGCAATCATGACCAGAAATGACTGACTGTGTTTAGCTGCTGTACCTCACGCAGCGTGACGAGTCAACAAAGTGAGACTTAATATCATCTTGCTCCGAATAATTTAGCTGCAGTTGCTGCCAACTGAATCCTAATTTCAGCGTAAAACCTTCAGGTGATTTCACATCTACTCATAATGTGTAAAACATGCATTATTGCCATTTAATTGTAATTTAATGGGGGTACCTATCAAATGTCATGGATCTTGTAAAAACTGTTTAGCGGTGCAAGCTCAGATTGTCTATTAAGGAAATGTTATTCATGTTATATCCTGCAGCTAGAATATGATTACAATATTCGCCATCAGATAAGCCATGCTAATGGAAAGAAGGTAACCGTGTGAATGACACCATTAAAACACCTGACACCATCTAATTTTATCAGATCAGTGTTGCTCTTCAGTTGCTCGGTAACCCAAAGCACAATCTGACAAAAAATGCATTCAAATTTTGAAAGAGTCAAAGTATGTAGAAAATATATATTTTTTATTACAACCATTTAAACAAAAAACATCTTCTTTAGAAAGAATGGATATCCAAAAAGGATTTCCAACCCCCTCCAAACTATGATGTTGATTGGAATCAGACAGACTTCAGACCAATGCAAACTTAAAATCCTAATTATTTTTACGGTCAGTGAATGCATCAATTTCAGGGCATGACGTTACAGTACATCAAATTCTGAGGAAAGGCCACTCAGAATTGGTTTATTAAGGTTTTAAAAATGAATTCAAAGGACACATGAGGAAGGGTAGGACTTCTGCTGGACACCAGAAAGTGGAGCTCGAAGTGGTACTATGGTCACAAGAATAATTTAGCCATGGATTTGACCCTTTTAGGTTAGATAGGGGAGTCTTTGAGAAGAGCAGCCCACACGTAGCATCAATACACCGAAAGTGCTATATACATGAAAAATAATTTAATGTAACTTTAAATTAAGCAAATAATTTGGTCAAAATTATATAGACCCCCTTTAAAATTATGATTTTGTAATAATTCCACCTTTGCTTCAAAAAAATACCTGTAGTAGGTGATTTCTCACATTTCGAGTGCCTCAAATAATTATTACTACTAGCAGGAAAGGTTGCTAGTTATTTCATGAGTTTATAGAGTATAGGGTAGAAAATATGTCTGTTGGTACTGAAAACCTGGCATCGTCATTTTTATTTAGGGTAGTTTATTCCAGTTTTAAAAATCAACTTAAGACACTTCTGAAACAGAAAAAGTGGCTAGAAAATTAGTATCAGGTTGGACAGTCTCAGACTATAATTTCTTAATTATCATAAATGTAAAAATTAAAATATTAACAAATTTCACTGTTTCGTTGACACTGTGTTTAAGGGCATGAGATGATGATAGTACTATTTAATCCAAATCGGGAGAAGATGGATGGATTGATGGATAGATATAGAAAAAATATAGATTTCTATTACTGCAGGGTAATACTTAAAACTTAAAGTATGTGAGAAAAAATCTCTTCCTTGGTTAATAAAATGTTACAAATATATTTTTTACTTCTTGGAACAAAGAATCAGCCCTTTGAATGTTGTTTTTCAGATTTTAAAAAGTCAAAAATACCTCATTAATAAATGAGAAAAACAGTTTCAAGTTTTATATATAAAACTTTATCTTTAACTTTTATTCACAACCATCAGCAGAAACCTTTTTTCTTTTTTCATACTCGGCACACTCAGCTTTTATATTTTAACTTCTTCCAGGTGACTCATTTTTTGTGTAGAGTCCTGAAAATTTCAAAGTACGACTGAAATGTGTCCCATTTCTATCACTGACATTTAACCTCACATTTGATCTAACAAGATCTCATAACATTCATCTCAAAATTCAGCTGCTGCCTGCCATCCAGGTTCTCACATTAGCTTCTCATCTTCCACCGGAAAAAACTGCTTTGAACCTAAACAAGAACCCCAACATCTCTGCGTAGCTGCATTTCAAGTCAGATCTTTAGAACTTCAGAGACAAAAATAGTAGATAAAGACAGAAGAAAGCTTTGCTTTGTGATGTGACATGTTTAGTCTCTATCCCCAGCCTCTTACCTTCCTAGCTTCCCCTTTGACAGGTATCAAACATCTTTCTTCAAGAGTATTCAGATGTATTTTGGGATTATGTTTTTATATCATGCTGTTTCCAAAGCAAACATCTCTCTTAAATTGTTGCCATCTCTCACAAACTAAATAATGTTACAGTTATTGAGAGGGACATCTTGTCCTTGCATCTTAGTTTTTGAGATAAGGAAATAAAATCCTTATATTAACAACTAAAGGTCGCAAAAGAACAGTTCTCTTCTACAAGCATAAAGAAAACAAGTTACCCCCATGTCGTATACAGAAAAAAACCCTGCAAACAAAGAGCAAAGTAAATCCATTTCAAAACGTAAGAATAAAGTGAATTTTGCAGAGTGTTCTACTCTGAGAAATTGTGAGAAATGCAGAGAATGTTTTTTACATTAAAGAACAGCTAAACCTTAAGAAAACATACAATGAAGACATTGCATATGGCCACTATCTCCACTGTCACAGCCATAAAATGTCATCAGCACTGTTCTATGAAACCTCCTGACTTAGACACAAGACCCCAGTGTAAATCAGGATTTGCATTTTCGGTGTCACCGAAAATAGCTTCACAATTACAGCGGCAAACCTTCTGCAGAATGCCGTTAGCTTTACACATTAAAGCACTGATGTTTTAATCTATTCTTGGGTGAACATCTTGACAAAAACAAATTTCTGTTTTACTACAGATTCTAAATTGGTTGGTAGGACTTTGACTAGGCCACCAAGACTACATCCACACAAACCATCCACACAGAGAAGTTTAAGTATAAAGATGAAGCTGAAAGAGCCCTAAAAGGCATTGTCAAACTCATCCCATGCAAGTGGGTGACTTTCTTTTTGCTGTCACATTAGTAAAGAAGAAGATTATAAGTGTAAATTATCTCTCCAATTACTTCCACCTACCTCTTAGCTCCTCTTCCTTCACCTTTTGCAAGGTCAGCAATAAGAAAAACCTAATGAGTGGGAAGGAAACTCCAGACTGCTTTGTTGAATTAGAACAGCCTTGTAGCCTTAAGGACATCATTACAAAACGGAAATGTACGTGGATGATGCTAGTCAATTTGGGTCTACAGTCTTCTGGAAAAAAACAAATAACAAAGGTTACGCAGATGTAGCAAATGGCTGAAACTCTCTATTAGAAAAATCCCCAAAATATGAAGATGAATATATCTGCATGTGTAAAACAGAGTAGAGGTCTAATTATAATACATTTTTAGTAAACTCCTTGAGGTGGGCTGTGCTTGTAAATCCAAAGGGTTTCTGGTCAATCACATAGGTGGATAAGAACATCGAGAAGTTTCTATGCTAAATGAACCGTCATTTGGAAGCCTCTTGCTTCCCCTTTCTTACCTCCTTCCATACTGCCGATACTATTCGAACAGCACTTATCACCCTGATTCCCTTTTACTTTGACGTGTGCTACTGATTTTTACTTTTAAATGGACCAAGTGAACACAGACAGTAAGAAAGGGATGTTTGTGTTGACTGACGACAGAGGAACCAAATAATTTTATAGTATCCACAATAAATGATTAATAAATAGCTTATGAAACATAGATTTTAAGCCACAGCCACAACTCTGATGTCCGTTCTCACTGTTTATGTCCACACATATGTGTGTTAAGGGTAGCAAAGTCTGCAATGGCTCGCATGCACAAACATTAGTTTGTTACAGGTTTTGCAGAGAGGAGTATCAAAAAAGGAAAGGGGTCTTTAAACTTATCCACACAGAGAGGTTTTAATTTAGTTGGTTTTTCTCCTTATTCGTCTGGATTGAACCATTATCCAACCAAGAAGTATCCAAACCACACTTTGTCTATGGGCCTGAGACATGAGCATGTTTTGATCTATAAACTTCCATTTCAGTTCTGGTTGCATGTTGAGTGTTATAATTTTGTTGGATGGTGAACTTCTGCCCCAATCTCACGTCATTTGCAACTTATATTTAAACTGAGAACAAATTACATTGGAAGATGATTACCTTATTAGGTAACTCCTGAAGGGAAGTGATCATTTCTGGCCTACTCAACGACAAAGCTGAATACAAATGCATGCAAAACTTATTTGATCTTTTGGTATGATTTTAAATCCTGGATCATTTTCTTTTCACTTTAAATGATCTATTAAGTTTAGCTTAACCTTATGAAATCTCAAAATGCATTTTGGTTTGACCAAGGCAGAAAACTTTAAAGTCTAGGAATAGCTTTTTAAGGCAGTTTAAACTTTGTGTAACATCATAAATGTTTCTTAATGTTTCTATTTTCTTACAGAAATCAATGTTTAATAACTTGTGAGCCAGCTGCAATACAAACAGTTTTATTAAAGAAACTTATTAAATTGAGATTTACAAAGACAAGATTGATACAGTCGCTAATTTCTAGGCTACATGAAAACCTGCATTAGTATGTCTCATAGTATAATTTTGTTTTATGATCATTAAAACATGCAGTCATTATCTAAGAACTTTTTTTAGTTTATTTTAGTTTATTTTTTAAGATCTGATTAATACAAATGATTCTTTTTAATTAAGACATGCTGTCTTTTCTTATTCAATTATAACTAAAATATCAGTCTATGCTTCAGCAACACAATTAAACATCTCTGTTAATGTTGAATGACAGAATACATTTATTCAGCCGTTCTTAAGTAGTAGATTTAAAAACAGTGTTCTTCACCTCCATACTTAAAAAGGTACATCATCTCTTGGACTACTATGCAGTTCTAGTTTGGCCTTATCAGAATGTCCTGCTTCTCTCTCCACTGTCATCGCATGAAGGTCTTCCTGGTTGCTATCATCTGGTTCCCTAAACAGCTTGTTAGTGCCCAGAGGGAACACAACTGCATAATTAGGTGCTTATACAGCTAAAAATAACACATTCAGCTCAGAGGTCAGTGGCAGAGAGACTAAAAAAAAATAAAAAAGCAAAAATCGACAGGCTTACTACATACACATCCATAAAATGTCCTGCTGTAGCTTTGGTTTGAGTGAACGTGACTTTCATAAGGTCACACAAGATGTGACATTTACATTTTACTAGAGTTATAGTTAAACATCAACATCATTGGAATGTTTTTAGCAAGCAAGACTAAAATTCCCAGAATTAAGAAATGAATTCAAAGACTAGGCAGTACATGTGTAAAAGGCCAACAGAGGCCAAAATCTAGAAACCCTCTAACAGGGTCTTTTGAAAGTCATATTATCCAAACCGTAAAAAATACGTTATATTAAATGGAGCTGAATCAAAAATTCAAACTGAATAAACTTGACCGCTTACCTCATGCATCAGGTGTTCATCCCTGTGTGGAGCAACCAATCAGCGTTCCACTGCACATCTTCTCATCAATCAGCATCAAGAGTCCAACATAAAAAACTCTCATATCCAAAACAGTCTGCTACCCAACAGCTTTGTGAGTTGGATCTCATGTCGGATTTCGACTCTGATGACTCTCCTCCATCCACCATCTGGCCAACCACTAGCTCCCTCCCTTGCTGCTGTCCTCCCTGTTGGACAATTCCTTAAACTCATTCTGCATTGCCATGTTGAGTCTGGTTAGGGTTTTTTTTTCCCAAAAGGGAGTTTTTTTTATGTCCACGTGGAGGTTCATACGAACCTGTGCCTTACTCCAATCAGCATTCATCTTCATTCCCTCTCCATACCAACATCAGTTTCAGGCCAGAGGGTTTAATCCTGTTCTATTCAACAGCTCATGCATATGATCAAAGTAAATTTCAGTGTTAATGTACCCCGCCAAAGCCCGAGCGCCAAAGACTTAAACTTTGTTTCAATAAACTCTTCTAAATGCCTTCCATCTCTCTGTGAGTTTTTCAGATGGAAATAAATTCATACACTTAAGACTTACATAAAGATCTTATTTTGCCACTAACCAATTAAATATCATCTTCACTGATTAATGGCAAAGGGGAATGTGATTTAAGACATTCTGTTAGACATCAGATATTATTTTACAGTAAGAAATGCAAGTATGGGCAAAGGTTCTCTGGGGCATGTAGGGCTACTGAAGGCTCTAAGGATATTTTTTGGGGGAAAAAAAGATGGTCCTGGTTTGAGTCATACCGGAGATTTGCAAATAAGATTCTGACTCTCAGATCATTTTTTTCAAGCTCCCAAGTATGTTACCAAACCTTCTTTAAAACGATATAAAGCTCTCGTTTCTTTCTAGACTTCTCTCAAGACTTTCCAATAAATTAGGCTAAATTAGCTAATTAGGCAGACTGTTTAGAAAGTTGACTCCTAGCTTTGTAGAAAGTATTATTAGTAAAGAGTAGAGAGTAAACCGCTCTAGCAATTTCTTAATAACAAAAATAAACCGCTATTCCTTTAGTGGACAGGCACAGAGGCTAAGCTGAACTGAAAAGACGAAAACGAATGAAGACTTGGTGCAGTAATGTATCATTTAAAACCTCCTGTGGTATTTTATGACAGAGTGACTTGGGGTTCAGAATTAATTATTTCATTTATTCTGATTTTTGTTTGATACCAAAATGAACAAATGGTTTATCCTTTTATTTATGTGCACCACAGTTTGCAGCAGCCCAGAAATCTAATATAACACCGAATAAGTCTTCAAGGCAATAATCCACAGTGTTGGTCCATCAACACACTCTGAATGTCCTCCAGGGTTGGCCTTTAGAAATTAGCCGACAAACTACTGAATATCTGCTAACGCTCCCCAAAAAATTAAGACTGCAACAAAAACATAATTGCTGGGTTGAGATTTATTTTTCCTGTCACCATGTGTTTTGTGAAAGGATCAACATGTTGAAGGATATTGTTGTCAACTAATTTCTGTTACATACCTAGCTTCCCAACAAGAGTGCTTTTTGGCTGAGTGTGATGTACAATTTAAGACAGGCAGTTGGCCAGCGGGTCAAGTCTGCTTTTGTGAAAACACCTAGATCACCTTTGTAGTACTAAGTTGGTCCAGGTCATCAACCCAGGTGTCTCCCAATAAACATCCTTTGAACAAGCCTTAGTCATCCAGTTTATGGCAACAACAAAACAGGCTTAAATTAAAAAAGGCAATCGTTTTTTTTTTTGTCGATGTTTTTTTAAGGCGTTTCTACACCTATCTATGAGTCTACGTCAATTCTGTTGACATAAATGTCTGAAGCAGTCAGCAGACATTTACAGTTTTGAAGATGTAGGCTTTTGCTAACAAACGTTTTCTAATAGAAGAATTACTAATTCTTTGAATCCTTTTTATAACGGTTTAATGTAAACTAAGTTAACTTATGAAAAGCACTTAAATGCAGTTTCTCTATAAATCTGTCTTTGCTAGGCTGACAATTATAAAGCACTGGGTTTTAATTACTATAAGATTTGTTAATTATCCGATATTTTTCTGGTGAATCACACTTCACTGGCAACAAAAGAAAAATTTCTTTCTGTGATATTTTGTTTCTGAGGCCGATAAATTAAATAACATATCAACAGTGAAAAAACTGAGTTACAAACTATTGTTGATTTTCGTCACGCTGTCTGTTTTTCTACCATGTACATGTCTAAGACAACATCAGGCCTATTTCTAATTCATATAAAAAACTATATACGATTCTAGAAATATAAAAACACTCTACACTCTTAAATTTTATAGTTTTGTCTTTTCATAGTTTTTTTTTTTTGAAAAACTGTTCAGTTTTACAAAAGGCTGAGTTAAAAAAATATGGACAATTATCACAGACATATTCAGTCGGCTGCATCATGAAAGCCAAATATGATTCTAAGTAAAGTCAATTAAGCAATTATATGCCCTATTTGACTGCTGAACATAATGTCCCCTTCAGGTTTCTGATTCAGTGGCCAGAGTTTTGTTTTGATCTTTACTGAGCGTCTGATTCCATATTATTGTGATTAACCATTGTGACATTAGCCAACTGAGAGCTTTTAACTTTTAAGTTGAAGTAATGACTTCTTTGAGGTTTTTAATACTAATAATTTGTGTAACAATGTCAAATACGGGAGAAAATAAAGCAGGAATCCAAATATATTTTATATCACTCACAAAATGTGTGATCTGTTGTTTTACCTTTTTCTTAAATATATGATTGCTTTAGTAAGACTTTTTTACTTTTAAATTCTGAAAGAGTTTTACCTTTTTTACCTATTTGATAAGACACAAACTTTATTTCATTCAATCACCAAATAAAGTGTTACACTAAAAAATAAATATTAACATTCAGCGGGTAAGCATTGCACACAGCACCAGTTTTCTCAGTAAATATATTTCTAGAGGTGTTATTGACATGACATTTTCACCAGAAGTCAGTAACAATCCATGCAATCCACACATATAAAGAAATCAAACCACAGATGTCAAGACAATAAGTTATGTGTATCAATGTGGAATGGCATAGCAAAAAAGTATTGAACATGTGAAGAAAGCGAGGTGCAAAAAGGCATAGAAAGCCAAAACACCAGTCGAAATCTCTCAGTAATTAGAAAGCAATCCTGTCCCTTGTCGATGCAGATTAATATCAGCTGGTTCAGTCCCAAATGATAGCCTATGAAAAGGTGCCTCTGGTATCACACAAGAAACATCTCATGATGCGTAATAGTAAAGAGCTTTCTCAAGACCTTTGGAACCTTATTGCAAATCTAATGATTGCATTGGTTACAGAAGGATTTCTAAACCTCTGAATGTTCCAGTGAGCACTGTTGGGGCCGTAATCCGCAAGTGAAAAGAACATCATTTCACCATAAATTGACCAAAACCAGGTGCTCCTTGCAAGAATTCTGACAGAGGAGTGAAAAGACTTTTTCGAAAAGTTGTCCAAGAGCCAAAGAACAATTGTGGGGAGCTTCAGAAAGACCTGGAATTAGATGGTACAACTGTTTCAAAGAAAACAAGTATGCACTCAATGGCCATGGCCTGTATGCACAGTCACCACGCAAGACTCCATTGCTGAAGAAAAAGCATCTTAAAGCTCATTTAAAGTTTACTGCACAACATTCAGAAAAGCCTGTGACATACTGGGAGAATATAGTCTCTTTGGAGTTTATCATGTTTGGAGGTAAAAAGGCAGTGCAAAAGCATGGCATGGGACTGTTCTTCAGCATATGGTACTGGCAAACTTCAAAAAAGTGAGGGAAGGATGAATGGAAAATGTAGAGAGATGTTTCTTATAAAAATCTGCTGCCATCTACCAGGATGACGAAGATGAAATGTGGGTGGATATTTCAGCAAGACATAGAACCAAAACACACTGCCAAGGAAACCTTTAACTGGTTTCAGAGAAAGAAAATAAAGCAGCTGGGATGGCCCAGCCAATCACCTGATTTGAATCCAATAGAACATCTATGAAACAAACTAAAGAGGGCTGTGAAACCTTTAAGATTTAAAGACTATTTGTGCGGAAGAATGGGCCAAAATCACACATGAGCAATTCACGTGAATTATTTCTCCTTATAGGAGGAGTCTCAAAGCTGTCATTGCTAACATAGGCTTTTGTACAAATTATTAAATGCATTTCAGTAAGTGTGTTCAATACATTTTTCCTGTGCAATTTCACATTATTACACATAACTTAATTTCTAGACATTTCTTTGTGGGACTACATGGACTGTTACTGATACGTCTAGAAATATATTTACTGAGAAAAAAATTGTGGCGGGGTTAATACTTATTTTATCAGCTGTACATAACAATCTTCTCACCTGGTTCTTTTTTAAACCTTGCATGTAGTGTCTGTCTCCCAAAAAACTCCTGGATCAGCAAATCCACTGTCATTTAGAGAAGACGACAGGCAGCATTTTAAGGATCATATTATTTGATTTCTCCAGTGCATTTAACACAGTTCAGCCAGACTTACTTCCTGAGAAACTCCAGAAGACTCAGGTGGAGGCATCAACCATTGCCTGGATTAAAGACTACCTGACAAACAGATAACAGTTTGTTAGAATGAAAGGTCAACTGTTGAATAAATTCGCAGCACAGGAGCACCACAGGGGGCGGTACTCTCACCATTCCTTTTTACTATGTACACATCTGAATTACAATATCAGTCAAGAGTTTTTTTTTCTAGCAGATATATTCGGATGACTTGGCAGTCATTGGGTGCATCAAAGATGGAGAAGAAGCGGAGTACAGATAGCTTGTGTACTTTGTAACTACTTTGAGTCATGCTGTGGAAATAATCATCTGATCCTGAATATCAACAAAAGAGAGAAGATTGTAGATTTCACAAGAAACAGGAACAAGTTAAGTACAATTAACACAACGGGCAAAGAAATGGAGGTGGTGGAGGAGTATAAAACCTAGCTGTTCGCATGAACAACAAACTCGGCTGGAGACGCAACTGTGAAGCCGCCTACAAGAAAGGACAGATCAAATTGTACTTCCTAAGGAAACATAGGCCCTTCAGGATTTGCAACAAGATGCTATACATCTTTTTATAAGTATGTTGTGGAGAGTGCGATCTCTTTGTTCAGCATATCCTGGGGTAACAGCATCAGAGCAAATTACTTAAAAAAGCTCAACAAGCTAACAAAGGCTGACTCTGCAACATTTAATTTCCCTTTGGAATTCAGAAAGTATGTTTTAACTGAAAAGAATTTGTTTACATAAAAGTTACAGTAAAGTTAGAAAATTGTTAAGTATTCCTTAAATGTTTTGGGTTTTTGAGAATGAGGATATATAAATAAAATTTTTACCTCAATTGTGAAATAATGTAATTCCTATTGGTTTTATTCCACTTTATTCTTCTTTTTCTCCAAACCATTTGGTCTTCCAAACATAATTAGATGCACATAAAAATTCATTTAAGATACTGAACTTTAGTTCCTTTAGGAATTCCACCTCCTTTCTTCTTTGAAGAAACATTTTTCCAATGTTTGCATCTGAATCCATTTATACAAAATAACTAGGAAGTTTGTTTGATGTGAATGTGAACCAACAGGGTAGAGCCACACTCTGAGCACTTGGATAGCAATTTGTAATCAAAACAGCTTTTTGAGTAAAAATATCTATTCAGAGCAATGTTTGTCATGCACATACATAACGTTAAAGCCAAATCAGAAATAACGAGCAATCAGGTGCTCTTCAAAAAAAAAATATATATATATATATATATGTATAAACAGCTGAATTTCAGCTTTTCTTGATTTACACGTTTCGCCAACTCTGAAAGTTATTCTACAATAAATATGAGTTTAGAGACAGCAGCAGCCCTCTGATTTAAGGACTCCATCCTTGCTTAAAAAAAGACAAACAGGTTCTTAAGAATGCAATTGTCCTCCAGTCCCGTTTCCCTGTTTAACAGAGGATGAAAGCAGCAAATTACCCATTAATGTGAATACCATATTGTTTCAATTAAACAACTTACTTTAAAACCCTTACATACACCGATTGCATGCCTACTTCCAACTCTGATGACTCAGTTTAAACACTCACTAATGTATTTAAGAAAATTATGAAGCTTATACCACAAATAATGCTGAAAAGTTATGTTCCTAAATATACATTTAAGTTTATTAAGAAGTCAGACTGTGTTTTAATGGCATTTCCTTGATTCATTTTCCTAATCTATTAAATGTCAGTGTTAAGTTAAACCATGATCAATAAAGTTGAATAGTATACATTTTTTTCTTTTGCTGCTAATAAAAACAGGATACTTATTTTGAAGTAGTCTACATAGATAAGGAATTTGCTTCAGTGATAAAGTGAAACACACAGTCAAGGAGGCATATCGTTTTTATAAATAACTTTAGAAATATAGAATTCTAAATAAAAAAAATGCAAGTTTTACGGGAATAGTGTTAGAGAAAAATTATACAAAGGTTAGCAGAGGAAGAGCAGAATGGCAGATCTAAAGAAAAATATGCAACAACAGTGTAGAATTGGATTCATTGTATTTTATTCTCCAACGTGAACATGTTAGTGAAGTAGGTGATATTGAGCTCCCTCGTTAGACCTTGAGCAATGTAAGTGCCGAGGTAGAAGAAAGATTCTGCGGTGGCACCTGGGGAGTCACACAGTTGAATGGGGGAAGATGACTGAGGCCTCTTTCTAATGTCCATGATCATCTCAACTGTTTTCAGGGCATTGAGCTTCAGCTCTGAACTCCAGGAGCTTAAAAGACTGGTGACTGGAGACACACAGAAAACTATGAAGAGTAGAGGGGAAAGAACAGCCTTGGCAGGAACTGGTGCTAATGGTCCTTCAATCAGAGGCACGTTTTCCCAGCTTGACATGCTGCTACAATAACTAAAGATTTAAAACTCCACTTTTCCTTTATTGTCTTTAAACCTATTTTCAAGAGCTTTCTGTCCTTTGTGCATTTGATTTTGTTGTAATTTTTCAGTTTAAATGTGTATTTTGCATGTACCCTAACTTCTAATACTTATTTTTCCCATTGTATTTACTGCACCATTTTGCAGTCTTTGTCTCTATTTGCATTTACTCCTTTATTTTTTTTTTTGTCTTTGTTTGTTTTCAAGTTTCATGTTCATTTACAGCACCTGCATCGCTGAACTAATGACACTTTTGTTCTAATTGGTTTCTTCCTTAATTTATGTTTGCTTTGTTATTCAGAGTAGAAATAACTTGAGCTCTTACAGTAAAGATTATGACCTTTTGCAGTTTTTTTTGTTGTTGCTTTTTATTGTTTTGTTTAGTTTTTAGAAAAGTGTATTTTTAGTCAACAGGAAAGTCAGCCTCTGGGTTGCAAAGTTGGAAGCAAATGCAAAAATACATCTTCGCTGAATATTTTCATAAATGTGTTTGATCCAAATCAGATCCTTTAATACACACCTCATTATTTGTTTGGTATAAGCCAAAAACAGAACCACTTTAAAGTCGGATGACTCATACTGAAATGCTTGTATATTCATTAAAATGCAACAGACAGTCACTCCTCAGATGTAATTAGCAGTGTAACCTGTCATAACAGATGGACTGGGAATAGCTTTGTGACAGCATCCCATAAATTAATGCCTGTGTCTCTCCTGGTTAATGTTTATTTATTTTGTGAAAACAGCCACTCAGCTTTAAGACGGCCAATATAACACCAATGCTAAAAGCTTAGTCTTGTTAATAAAAAATCTATGAAACTGAATGATGGCATTATTTCTGTGTCACAGTCAGGGTGAAAGGCAATCAAATTTTGATTCAAATTATTAAAATAAATACACTGACAAAAAGTTAAGCTGTATGTTACACAGTCAGAAGAATGGTGATAAGTTACTCAAGAAGCAGAATTGCTTCACATGCAGAATAGGGATGGGTATAGATAATTATAATAGATAGATTAGTAAGATCTGAAAGATTTACTGTGGGTACCCGAGGGCATCAGTGGTAGTACTGAGTTGAGGAATGCCTTGCATGTAGTTTGCTGGATCATTTAGACATGCAAGACAGAAGGTGAAGACCATGTGGATGATGCAGCAGCAGTAAAGAAATCACTCTGAGATTGAAAGAGGGTGGATGGTTTTGTCATGCATTTTCTCAGCATATGGGAACACAAATTTCAAAGTCTGAAGCAGTGAGTATAAGTACCAAGTTAAATCCAAATCATGATGATTGCTAGGAATAAATATAAACTTTCATTGCAAGGAAGAAAAAAAAGGAAAAAGATGACCAAGCTAATAAGTGTGTGAGTACAAACTTTTAAAGGGTTTGATGAGGTAAAACTGACAGGAATTGAGCTACATTTTAAATCAACTAGGCTATGGGCTGTTGTATCTACAGATAAACTAATTAAGGTTTGAAATGGACCCAATATCAACCAGAAAACTTGATACCAGTTTTTGGAAAAACTTTTTTTTTAAACAGATGTACTTTGCAGGAGAAAAGTTGTCATGCGGGACATTGTTTAATCAGAGACATTCTGTGTCTGACAAGCAAAGGCCTTGAGGATGAGAAAATCATGACAATGACCAAAACTCTATAGGGTTCCAAAAGGGCTATTGTGAAGGCAAAACAAAACTCTCAACTGAGAATTTTTCCCAATCACATGCAAAAAGTGGGTTCTTCAATAGATTAGAAACTGCTCAACTCCATTATGGACGGCTTTTTATGATTAATGAAGATTACTCCTAACAGCTTGTCATTGTTTTGAAAAGGAGACTAACTAGTTATTATTTAATATATTACATTGATTATTTTAACTGAAATGTCAAGATTAGATTATTTTTAAAATATTCTCACTTTAAAGAGTAAATAAACAAGTAATTCCATAAAGATGCAACACTATTGTCCAGTATTCAATAGAATATGTCCAATAATAGGGCACCGATATTCTTTTAATAAGGCCAAAAACCTCTGTTTCACAAACACTAGTAGGAGATTGATAACAACTTATTAGCTAGAAACAACATTGCTTGTTAAATAGTAGAAATATGTCTGACTAGAGATGTGCTGCTTAGCCTTTTCTTGCCCAATAGAGATTTTTAGTTGTATTTGATGTCAGACCGGCCAATTCCAAATTATTTTAAGCTGGCAAAATTATCAGAGTACAAACAACAATACAAAGCTTGCTTCTTTTTGTAAAACATGTACTTCACAAACAAAGAAGAGTTTGACAAATGTAACTTAGAATATGGTTAAAGTTTGTTTTGGATTCCAAATTTAAACATTAAGCTCATAAAAGCATTTTGTTAAATTATGAAAACAGAATGAATTGTTTTTGTGTAATAAAATCATAATATTTCCAGGGTTAAATTTTGTCACACCCTTTTAGTTGTAAAATTGTTGGAAGCAAACCATCTTGATAGGTTTATGTCCGTCATCTCAACACAAATACACATTTAAAAGTTTCAGATAAAAAGCCTATAAAGTAGCATAAATGAAACTGAGAAAAATATGATCTCTTAATGTTCAATAGACATAATTTTTATTAATCAGAAAGTTTTTCAGTAATCATCTACCAGGCGTGATTAGTCAACTAGCTTTATAGCCACTCCCAGCAGGAGTGTTGAAGAGAGCTGTAAACGGAGCCTGCAATTCATTAAGCTGCAAAGCATCATTTGGATAATTATCTTTTTCATACAAAGGACTTAAGATTTATAATAATTTGTCCACAGCATCAAACTTTTACATCTAATATGAATAGATGCATCTCAAAGAGAAATATGTAAACTCTGAAGCTTGAATAGCTTACTTTGCTAAGCAATTTGATTATTTTTATTATATTGTTCCTTAAAATTATAATGTTATGAAACTGTTAGATTAAAACAAGCTGAAGGGTCTTGGATCAACACAAATTAATGTGAAATCAGCGTTATTTTTTTGTTTTTATAGTGCATTCCTTATGAAAGAATTAAGACAGAAAATTCCCCTAAGACTGACTTTAATAATGTTGTATTGCCTCTGCCATGTTTTTCCAACCTCTACATCATTCCTATTCTTGGAAAGTTGGGTTCTGATTCGAACAGATTTAGAGATAATCTCCATTGATGCATCAGAGGGTTCATTATCTTTTTGGGTACATGTTTTTGATTGGTCTGGAAATGCTTGTTGATTGATAAAAAAACAAACAAACAAAAAAAATAAACTCTTCCTGTAGCAGCTGTAGCGTTCCATTATACCATACTCTCCTGTTTCAGCAAAAATGTCAACACCATGCAACTTTGTCAACTTGTTGCCAGAGCCCCAAAAAAATAGTTGTTTTTTTTTACATTTCATCAGCTTTTATAAAGTTCACTCATGTGTTTCTGAATCAGCTCAAACAATCGCCTTCCCAGAGCCAAGGTTGTCTCATCTGGTATGGGAAAGCTGTACAGAGGCTTAACTTCAGCAGCCAGTGATTGAGGAGGAGCAGATGAGCTGCCAGCTTCCATTACACAGCCCTAGTCGCCAGGTATCCGCAGTGTCATTCAGAATTTAGAGCACACATCGTCAGCAGGAACATCTCCACATGAGGCAGTCCATCAGATTTAAAAATGCTTTTCCTCCAATTAAAATGTGAGTAAAGAATGCGTGATTGAGTGCTCTGTGAGTAATGATCTGACACTGTTTGATCCACAGCAGGATTTAATCATTGCTGATTATCCAAGGTATTTGACACATCCCTCACAATGCCTTGTGTACCAAAAATTATATTGGACTGAATCACAGAGAAACCTGTGAACAGTCATCAATAAAATATATTTAGAACAATAGAAAACTTTGTTTAACTTGTCTTAAGATTCATTATATTACGTTGACAAATTTTAGTTTGTCTGTTCATGCAAATAATTTAGAAGAGGAACTTGGTAATACCTTCTGCTTATACTCATTTCCCATTTAACTGGTAATGCAACACAGTATAAAAACTAATCTGATAATCTTGTAATTAAATTGCAGTAATGTTTTGCTTTTCAAAAGTTCTATCAGTTCCTAATGAAATACTGAACTAATTGTGTCAGCACCACCACAGTGATGACATCTTGTTAGGGCAGTAACATGATTACTTCCATAATCATTTCATCTGCCAACTAATTAGAAGTGCCAATCCAAATCAAAGTCTAAATTAGTGCTTACAGAGGTCTTATTTGGTCTGAAAATCATAAAAAAAAGATGTTTTGACCCATTGATGTTTATGTAGGATGTTTTTTCGCATACAATCTAAAGAAATCTGGAAGCACACATGAGGCACATTTCTCAACAATGCATTCTGGATTACATCAAATAGAAATCAATATATTTTTATTTATGGATTAGCCCCCTCTCAAGTATTTTTATTAATATTGCTTTTGACAAATTAGAAAAATCACTACATTAAACTGAGAACCATATATTTAATTATACATTAATTAAATACATTCTGTATTCATTTCCAGTTTTAATAAACCAATGATGCATATAAAATTATTATTTAATAAGTTATTTATTGTATTGTGACACTCGTCACTCTATACTCCCATAACTGGCCATATTTTGAAACTAGTTTGCATAAAACTGTGCAAACTGTTCTGTTCGGAAAATGTGTAATTTTTTTAGCAGAGCAGCTTACTTAATGTTTTCCTGCGTTAATTAATGAAATAAAATAACAGTGCTTTTTATAACAGTGTAAATCCAGATTCTTCTTCAGACATATGATCTAGTAAGGGGAGGCCAGTGGGCTAGATGTCCCAGCCACCACTGGCTTTCTGTGAAAAAAAATGGTCTTCTCTGCTATGTTCTGACAGATTTATGGAAAGCCAAGTTGATCAAAAACATTTGAGACGTAGACAACACATTACTAACGTGTGTTTTGCTGACTGTTTGCACATTGTCAACATTTAGTCTTCACCCTTTAATTGGTCAAATGTTTTCAACACATTGAAAGTACGTTAACAATATGCTAACTACACGTAAACTACTCAGTGATTTCATATGATTATGAACCATTCAAAATATATATTTTCAGACATTATTAGAATGCTAAAACTCTGGAGTATATCAATGAGAATTTTGTTCTTGAACTCATACTCGTACTCGTGGTCTTCCACTTTGTCTGGGACCAGGTTGTGGGGCCAGCAGCTTCAGCACCGACTCACAGACTTCCCTCTCCCCAGACACCTCTTCCAGCTCTGCTGGGGGAAGACCAAGGTGCTCCCAGGCCATCTGAGAGACATAGTCCTTCAAGCGTATCCTGGATTATTCTCTGGGCCTCCTCCTGGTTGGACTTGCGTCCAGGAGGCATCCGAAAAAGTCCAAGCCACCTCAGCTGAATCATTTCGATGTGGAGCAGAAGTGGCTCTACTCTGAGCCTCTCCCAAATGACCGAGCTCTTCACCCTATCTCTAAAAGGAGCCCAACCACCCTATGAAGAAAAACAATTTTGGCCGCTTGTAACAGGGATCTCATTGTTTTGGTCATGATCCAGATTTCATGACCATAGGTGAGGGTAGATGCGGACCAAACTCCTGCTCCGCTTGTACAGAGAGCACCTAGTTAAGGGCCCCTGACTCCATACTTGTAAAGCATCACTCCCAGGGCATCACGAGGGACACAGTCAAATGCTTACTCCAGGTCCACAAAACACATGTTGACTGGTTGGGCAAACTCCCCAGAACGAGAACCCTGCAGAGGATGTAGAGCTGGTCCACCTTTCCACGGCCAGGATGAAAACAGCACTGCTCCTCCGGAAGCCGAGGTTCTACCTTCAGCCAGATTGTCCTTTCCAGGACCCTGTCATTGGCTTTCTGGGGAGGCTGAGAAGTGTGAAAATATTATTCTTTCAATATTATTTGAAGGTCTTAAATAAAACAAGTAGTTTAAACCCTTTTAACTAAACCCTTACTTGACTCTGCGGTCTCTAGGTTGAAAAAATCACTTTCCTGACTTCAAGTGGCGAAAGATTTATATTATTACTGATAACCACTTGAAAGACCACCGCACAAAAGCTGCAGCAACACAATGTTGTTCTCAACTTAATTATAACAAAGCTTTGAAGACAAAACGTGTATTTAGTACTGAATATTTGCCAATCACTAACTGGTGCCATGATCAAGAGACATGTTATAAAATGTTACACCTGATTGGTTGAATAACTGCACAGCTGAGTCTAACTGTATTTATGTTTGAAAACCTCCTGGGTTCACATCTGTTTGCTTGTTTAAGATAACAGCCAAACATCCGATTACCGCTTCATGAATCTCCCCTATTAATAATAGAGGCAGAAGTTTGTTTGTTTTTTATTTGCTCTTTTCTTTAAAAAAATCCTGTTACTCTTTGGTGTTGATATTAGACAACTTTCAACACTTTTCTTTTATAGTAGGTATCTGACTTTGTTTTCACAAATACCTAAGACTAAAAGCAACACTTAGTGACATCATTGGGGGAAAACATCTTAAGATGTCTCGATTCTGAGGTTTTCCTTTGAATTTTACCTTGCTAAGATAAAAGCTATTTCCATAGCACCATTGGCACCTAAAGCTAAAAATGTTAGGATTCATGAGAAGGACCTTTACCTAGCCAGAGAGTGTCTTAAGCAGATAAGTGGAAATGGAGTGGAGAGAGCTTTTTGGCTGTGCTCATTTATTCTACCTTGTAAATAATTAAATAATTGAACACATAAACATCTTTAACAATCATACAACAATCAATATGGAGAAAAAAAAAGCTTTATTATCCCAATATAGGAAAATTAAATAGTTTTAGTAGTTCAACTGGCTAAAGGTACACCTCTAGTAACATAATTTTATTAAGAATAAATAGATAAAAAAAATATCAAATAATTAAAAAAGAAAAAATAGCATCAGCAAAGTATGGGGGAATTTCAAAATTATTTACAGATTAAAATGCCCCCAATATTTTTTTAAAGAACTGTAAAAGGGAAAAGAAGGATTTCTATATGTACAGAAGACAACATAGAATACGGTAATGATCTCTGTATATATGGGGGAAAGACGTAAAAGAGGCTAAAATGTATTTTATAAATTATGTTGAGCCGAGTTTCTGTATTGTTCAAGAGAAGTCAGTATTTACAGCCTGAATCATAAACTTCACTCATGCAATGCCATATAAAGGCTTTTAAGCACTGCTAACATTCCCGACAGCAGTATAAAAACAGAGAAAATAATGAGCAGAAAAAAAGAAAGATCAGTCCACTATGCAATGTGCTTGAAAGTCTGCTGACCAGGCAGTGATCCTGTGACCAATCTCTTCCTGCCCCTTTATCAGTTTTGTTTTCTCAACCTTTTTTTCTCCATTTCATTTTGGTCGTTTCAACAAATACAACAGGTTCATAAAAGCAGGCAATCAAAGAACAGGCAAATGATTGCACTTTAATATCAAATCGATCTCTATATTAATTTCTCTCTACTGATTTCTAGGAATATATAGATTCTTATCAATTTGTTTCTTGTATCCACCAGTCACAGTTCTTAGAAGACAGCGCCACACCCAGCAAAGGGGGAACCACAACTCCTCACTTAGAAAAGAATTTCTGGCAGCTCATTCATTAGAGGTGCTTTGAGGAAGGAATTTATTTACTCTTAAGCTACAACTTCTTTGAACACTGGCCCTGATGCCCAGAATGATTTATTCCTTTTTGTAGTCTCACTGTTAGGATTTGTACAATGTTTTCATTTTCAAAAAGTAATCAAATAAGATACTCAAGCGTTAACAGTTTAGGCTGCAGTGATCGAGAGCAACTATTATCTGTTCCATATGAGAATAATGTTAAGTAGGAGGTCAATAAGGCTGTAAGGAACAGCAGGGTTTCTGACTGATCTCACAGCTCTGCCAGGACCATCTGCACAGTTGGAACAGCTCTCCTGCATCTGTTTGCGAGTTTAATCTCACTTCTGACACAACACAAGCGATGTGCAAGTGGGTCTTTCTCTCTCCACTGAGTGCTGACAATTTTGAACTTAGTCTCTGAAGGTAGCGACATCTGTGCAACACATGATGTGAACGTAATCGATTTGTGCTATAAAAAACAAAACAAATTACGTGCTCCATGTGAGGCTGGTGTGCTTTTTTTTTTTTAAAGTATTTTCAGGAGAAACATGAATCCAGTCAAATGAGTTTGTGGAATCCTGTTGTTTTAATATCTCAGAAATTTCTTTTTATTTTGTTTTAGATATTAAATGTAGATCGATTGGGTCTTGAATCTAAGAAAATATATCAGACTTTAACAATAAAGCTTGTGTTTATACCAAATGTTGAAAAAAATGAATCATAGATATGAAGATAAACTATTCAGCAGATGTTCTATCAGCGAAGACTTTGATATGGTTTGGTGCTCCTGAGCCAGACTATGACACCATTTGGTCCATGGCACAACCTGCTGGGTAATAATACTCCTTACTCTGCTGCTCCTGCAACCTCACCATCTGGGGATTTAATGAGCTCGAGGCAGTCTTGTTGATGCCAACCAATTGCAGAGCCTGGTCTCATTTTCTCTGGTTAGTCAAACCAGCATGAGTCCATGGTTTCATGGAAGCAAAGCTATGTATCCCATACAGTGAGTTAAACTGTGGCCCATTATGAAATGCACACTGAAGGAGAAATAATCACCCTTATATATAACTATACATAAATCCATTTCAACAAAACAATATCCATCATCACTTAAGTACAAGGGTTTAAAAAATTTTTTGAGGATATTTAGAGAAAAAGCCAAAAGCCATGATTGAACAAAATGTTCTTGTTTGTAATGTTCTTTGGTTTACTAGAAGGTCACAATACACAGCCTCTATTGTGTGGAACATCCAATTCCTTATGACTTTGCAAAGCTTGTTTTCTAAACATATTTTGCTCACTTTAGAAAATCACATATAACACTAAGCAGTGGGGAAGATGGCAATTTATGGCGCCATATCAGGTTCAAACATATCTGTCACACAGCATGAAGCAAAAAGATCAATACTGAATGTCTCTCATCTTGTGCCCTGTAGTTCTGCGAGTGGCTTTGCCTCAATATAGAAAATTCTTATGATGGTGAAATCCTATGTATGACCAAGGACTTAAAAGCAATACAAGATCACCATATAATTTCATTTATATCTAAAGTATTTCAATCTTGTAACCCTGCAATAGCAAGTAAAAAACAATGACAATCATCTTGAATTTGAACAATATCAAAACAAGCACAGAAAAAATAGCTCATCAGAGCTGATCTCGGGTGGAAAAAAGATCTGGAATCCGAGTTAAGAGGATGTTGGAGGGAAGTGGTCCATGTTACGGCCCTTAATGTTTTGAACTTGATTGAAAAATGAATTGGTTAAAAAACATTAGCAGGTTACATTGGTGATTAGTTAAATTTATGCCAAATTATTATGTATTGGCATCTGCCTTAAAAACTAACTGTATTGCTCCTCCTCTGCATACCATCAAGTACTGAAAAGGTTTGTTCACCAACAGAGCATTGGGTGGGGCTAAGACCAAGGAAGCATAATAAATCCATAGTATATCTTTTTATATAGGGGAAAATGGGTAAATTGATCTGAACCTGTTTTCCAAGCAGAATAAAAAAGTATTTAGTGAGGGTAAGATTATATTTGTCCAGATATATGTTGAAATCTTAGTAATATTATACCGAATTATTTCATACATACTGTGGAATAATAATAACAGAGAGAGAAGACAAATGAGTGAGTAAATCAGCCAGTTTATTTACAAAGTCACAGTAATGACAGTGGATGTCTCCCCTTGAAATTTGCAGGCAAGACATTCCCTGAATATTAGGTCAGGAGTGGAAACCGGCTGCACTTTCTACGTCTTGTGGTAGATTACGTTGAGACTGCCTCCACAGCATGTCTAATGCGGTTGGGAGATGTAAGCAAAGCCAGGCGGAGTTGAATCGTTGAGTACAGTCATTAGGTTGCTACCTGGTTTCCGTCAAGCAAAGAAAGTCAAACTTCCAATTAGTGCGAGGAGATTGTTGATTCTGGCAGGGGTGACTACCCTAAGTCTGTCATTAGTACCTTTACCAGGTCATTTATTTGTTTCAATGTGAATCTATTTCACAACCTTGGGAACAAGGAGTCTGCCCTCACAAAGAATTTCCTTGGTAATTTGTTGACTATATTATTATATTATTAACAATTATCTAAAAAGAAAAAGAAAGTAGTTAATTATTCAGATAAATACGATTATGTTAAATATGAGAAATCAAGAATTCATGCTCTTTTCAGAATTCATTTTTGTGTTTTTGGGGGAGAAACACAAAGATGTGTGTTTCTGAAAGTTATCTCAAAGTCTCCTATATATTTAGAGATAAATAATAACTAAACCCTTCTACTGTATGTAACACATGTATATTTAATATTATGCAAAACCATATTGATTGAAGGTTTAGTGGTCGCTCTTTCCTCAAATGTAGATGAAGAAAGGCCCAAGTCTCCTTTTAAATAACTGTCCATGTGTAAGACCATTCTACCTGTTCTTCTGACATCATATTAAAAAATATCCCAAATAGACTGTGGTATCACTTCTTTTTCTGAGGCCTTATTGTTCTTCTCATAAACTTGTAAGACAGTGTGCGTATATGGTATAGAGAGGGAGCAGTGGAGCTACAGTGAATGGGTTAAACCAAAGTTAACTGCATCCACAAACACTAGAAGTCTTAGCTGATATATTTGGAAAATATGGATGTGCACATTCATTTTGATTTTCCTTTTGGTACATTTTAAATTGATCCTGAATTGTTTCTGGCATCTATCCATTTTCGGTCATCCCTCAGTACTCATTGGTCCGCTTCTATGAGAATTGTCTGGCTCCACCTCTGGGCAAGGGTACATGCAGAGCAGAGTAGGGAACCACTGAAAACAATGGACAAAAGGGCCAAGAAGGGATGGCAAGGGGTAGAAAAAAAGACACATTTTTGATTACTTAAAATCCTTAGTTCAATGTAAACAAAGCAAGTGGATGTGAAAAAATATGCTACTTCAGCTAACTTATAGTCATTTTGCACTACCATATTTATGAATGCAGGTATAAAAAAGAATATGCTGAAGAAAAAGGAAAACTCTCTCTGGAACCGTGGCTACAATCAACTCTAATTCATGCATATCTCAGTTTGTGATAGAAAAAAAAAACATTTTTGGATCTCTGTAATTTCATATGGAAAATTGCGGTCAAGAAATTGTGAAAAGGTTTCTTATTCATGTGGTGTTAATCTTACTGCTCGACTACATCCAATGCCTTCTGCAAACAGAATTTTATCAAGACATTTTAAAAGATAAAAAAACAACTAATTTCTAAGACGAGTTTATAACTGCTCAAAACATATAGAAAGCAATTTCTAAAAATGACGAACAAAAAAAAAAAAAAAACGATTGGTGTCTCGACAGCTTAACAAATTGCCTCTCAAACCTTAGTAGGAGCCTGGGCAGAGCTCCGTAAGTTAAGAGCTGTGCTCATCAGTCACTAGTTAGATCAATATACATTTAGGAAGTGGAACAGTGGTTGTCAAACAATTCATCAAAATCATATGAAAATGTCCCTTATATGTCCTGCTCTCTAAATTAATTTAAAATTGTGGATCCAAGTCAGAGGAAGTTTCAAAACAGCTCCTTAACTTGACTATTTATTTAAAAACAAAACATAATAAAACTGGCTGCCGAAATTGACATAAGGATATAAAATGTCATGCAACATTTGCTGTGAGTCATTAGCATAGTACAAATGACCCGTACAGAATTAGTTTTGTCCAAACCCATCCAAATTTGTACAAAACTAAGTGTGACTTTGAAACATCTGTTATTTAAGGCTTCATGCACTGAATAAATCCATTGTTTCATTTAAAACCTCTAATTTGCTCTCAAGAGAAGCTTTTCCTCTTAGAGAAATAACAAGTCTGAAAACAAATGTGGGAGAAGGAATCAAAGAAGCATTGCAGAAATGTGCAGCCCAAGAGAGCAATAAAACACTTAATAAACGCCATGCACACAAAAATCCTCTCCTTTCAGTCATTCTTTGACCAACTTTGACATTGTCAACAGAATTTAATTACTTCTTTTTTATAAAGCATTGTTTATTGATATTCTCTACTTTATGCTCCTCTGATTCCTTCTTTTTTTCTTTAGCTGCATTGGCAAAATTTCACCCCCAATTGCTACCGTCTAATGAGTGGCTCTATTATGCGCTTTTCTTTAAAAGAAGAAAATACTCCATGATTGCCAAAGAGTCTGTTCCCCTCAGAGTTCACACAGTGTGCTCTTTAGGAGACAAAAAATGTGGATGACAGTCTGTACTGAGGTTATCATCTCCGTCTGTACCTCTTGCCAGCTGTGACTGCAATTAACTTGTACTGATTAAGGCATCAAGCTTATTCGATGTGTATTCTTGCTCATGTGAAATTCATTGAAGAATCAACATAAAACAAAGAGCATGCTGCTGCTTGGTTCATGATTATGTTATTCTGTTCTGTCGGCTTTGCACTTCTATTCTTGCAAAACAGAGGTGGTTTCTTTCTGTACACTCTTTTCAAATATTAAATATTGAGAATGTAAAGGTTAGAGATGTACACCAAAGATTCACAATTGTAGTTTTTTTCCAGAGATTTCTATTAGATTTATTTGGGGGTTTGACAATGTCATTTTAATACATGAAGACGCATTTTTGTCTTTTCTTCCCTTATTGGCCTTTATTTTACTCTTTCCATCTTCCCAATTATAACCAGCTTCCCTTTCTCTTCTAAAGAAATATATTCCTAGAACATGAACTATATCAAACATAGAGACAAAGGCATACGGGTGATTAAACACTACAACACACCTTCCCCCCAGTGGGTGAAGCTGAAGTTAACTTCCTAGACAAACTCAATAACTTCTTTGGGAGGTTTGAGGCACTAAGCAGCACTCCAGCAGTTAAAGCTGTTCTCCATCAGGAAGATACAACAACATACCTGGGCGGGTGTTGCTGGCAGCTGGCTATTGTTCACTCTGATGACACACAACTGCGCCCCCACTTTCGCCAACAATCACATCCGGAACTTTGCTGAGGACACAACGGTGGTGGGCCTCATTTGAGACGATGATGACCAGGATTACAGAGAGGAGGTGGAGCAGCTGGTGGGCTGATGCAGCAACAACAACCCAGCCAAGCTCCACTGCTCATCAACAACTGAGCTGTAGAGGTGGGCAGCAGCACCAAATTCCTGGGGGTGCACATCACAAACAACCACACCTGCTCTGTGAACACTATGTCGCTGGTCAAGAAGGTCAAGTCTTAGACTGATTTTTTTTTTGACAGCTCCCAGGTAGGAATCACAGCTGGAATCCCTGTGAGACCAAAGAGGTACAAAACTCCCACAAGCTTTTCTTCTCTTTGCTACCAGCTCTGGACACACCTGGGTCAGAGATGACAAATGCATAAACTTATAGATCCCACAGTAAAAGATTTTTATCTTTACAGAAAACATTGGATCAAAAGAGAGTATAATTTAGAATAATTTAGAGACCATATATCAACAGGCTATCTGAGCTGCTGTAGCTGACTGTGTCTTTCCTGGATGAGGCCGCCTGTGGAGCTGGATGACATTTATCTTTTATATCTCTGCTCCTTTCTTTGTCTGCTTCTGTCTTCTTAACACACTGAGCCTGGTTCCCCTGGAGGTTTCTTCCTGTTAAAGAGAGTTTTTCCTCTCTAATGTCGCTACATGCATGCTTGGTGTGAGGGATTGCTGCCGAATTAATGAGTCAATGCAATCAGCTGGTTTTCCTTAGATAGAAAACTTTGAACTAATCTGTGATTTGATTGAATTATCTTTGTAAAGCCTTGAAATGACATGTGTTTTGAATTGGCTCTAAAAAATTGAATTGAATTAATAGGCAACTGAGATTGATGCCACACATGTTTTGCAATCAAAGAAGCTTTGCATTGGTTGATGACTGGTAAAGATTCACTTTACTTCTGTAACTTGATCTTATTCTGTTTCATTGACGTTATCCCTTCACATAATTTCTCCATAATTTAGGCAACATGTAAAAACTTACAAGGTTTGAACCATTTGTAAGGTACTTATATATATCCTAAATAAATGAAAAGCAAGACCTTATTTGTGAAACAAGATGTGTAGGGGTGGGTTAAATGGAAGTTTAAATATCCATTCATTAATGTTTAATACACTCTCAGGCTCAGTGGAAAGCTCATTTCCAAACAGAGGGGTGTTCTCTCTATCATGCCAAAATAAAACTGAAATTTAAAGGCTGAAAGTATTTGAGTCTACCATTAGACATGCTAACTTTTTGCTTTGGGGAATATTTAAGGTCAGGGTAGATTTGTCAGTCATGCATCTTCGTAAAATACTCGGATAAAATAATATTTTATGGTCAAATGCTTTGTTTACAAACTGTTTATGAATTTAAGTCAAGAAATCTGGTACTTTTAATAAAAAAAGTTGAAAAATATTTCCTAGATACCTATTATTCATTGGAAATGATTTTTACAGACATTTATTCAAAGGTACATGTAAGCTTAATTAATGAAAAACAGTCTTAAAAACATCATTTTCAGGCTTAACTGATGATTGAAAATAAGTAGACAAGTTGCTAATCACCTCATACAGAGTGAACGTTATTCAGGGAGATACCATATCCACAAGTTAGTAGTCACAGCTCTGTATTATTAGAAGATGTATTAGGTAAAGCTTACGATTCATGGCATTGTTTGGAAAATAGCAAGAAATGAGATTAAGACAGACAGCAGTGAAATGAATCCTGGTTGGCCTCTCGCTTCAGTTAATCAGATAACAACCAAAGGCAGCAGAGCATGGTGGAATCTATCAGCAGGAAGTTACTGTCCTGAAATTTTGCAGCAGAAAAGATGGAACAAGCAGACAGTAAAAACACAGCTGTAGGTGAGAGTATCAATGCAGGCGCACTGCATTTAATCACTTTTTTATAGATGCATCAGCAGGTGTCAGTAAATCTGTGCTAATTGTGACACAAAGCAAACTGACCCTTTCATAAATTATTCATCCTGATTCTAAATGTTTTTTATGTAAATGAAGCTCCAGAATCAGAACAAATTGATGCAATCTAGTGATGACAGCTATTTGCAAACAGTCTTTTCCTTCAAATTTTGTTTCAAATTATTGCATGGTGCAGTGATGCAATTCCCTTAAACCAAAATTTGTTTTGCCACTGTCATTTTTCTAGTATTTTTAGTTCTCTCCCATCTTTCAGTGTTTAACTGAAGCGACAGTCAAAATATTTTACTGACAAATAGACAATTGTTTTACACTCATGCATCCACATTTTTTACAATTATTTGATAGGGCAGTTTGTTATACCTGAAATACATGTACAACCCCAAGCGTGCCCGAGTGAAAAATACAACAAAGATTCAGAGTGTTGAATATATTTACACTAACAAAAATGTTTGATAATCACCCATTTCCATTGACAGTTATAGCTCTGTAAAGCTGCACTCCACTCAGTCTCTCTCTATTCTGCATGTAACCTGTTGTGTTTTCATGGACCCACTGAGGGCTGAAGATGTTGCTTGAAGCTCCACCTCCAGCCATCAGTATTATGCTCTCTGCTGTTTTTACCTTACTGTGTGACAATAACACTTAAAAATATATCTTTGTGAAATGATAAGAGAAAATGGATGCAACTTAAAAAAGTTGAGATGTTTTTACTGTAAACATTTCTCCCACAAGTCTGAAATGAAAGTGATCACAACATTGAAATGGCATTAGTCAATTCAGCTTAATTCAGTTTATTTATAGAGTGCTAATTCAGCCAGATCCTAGAGTTAGACAGGTTCAAAGTTTTCTATCCAAGGAAAACCAGGTGATTGCATCGACTCACTCATGACTCACTTGCATCGACAGCAATCCCTCATAACACTCATACCAAGCATGCATGTAGAAGGAAATCTCCCTTTTAACAGGAAGAAACCTCCAGCAGGACCAGGATCAGTATGAGCGACCATCTGCCAAGTCTGACTGGGGTTCAAGGAGATAAAAACAGACATAAAGAAAGAAGCAGAGATATAAAAGGTAACTGCCGCCAGCTCCACAGGCGGCCAAGACACGCTTTTTTAGGAACCCAACAATCAATCGATTCATTCCATACTAGGGACGCACAAATCTAAATTTGTTGTTGAGACAACAGATTGACCAATCACAGTAAAGGTGCATTAACACCAGGCTCATGTTGGTGACTGATGTGACAAACACGTTTCTAGAGACGACAGGCACTATTTTGTCGATTCCAGCAACACAGGTGTGCAGCCACATCTACAATAGGTAAGACATGATAGTTGCTGAAGTTGGAAAAACTGAACCTTTGTGTCTTTTCAGGTTGTGACAACCAACCAGGGACTGGATGTGGTGGTGACGAAGGGTGAAGGAGCCAGCAGAGACATAAGATAAATAACTTTGACATAAAATGAAGTATGGCATGCTTTGAAGAGTTTTTTGTTTTTTTAAAAAAAGCCTTTTTATTTTATGCTATAAAATTACTGTTAAATTGTTCATAATTTACCCTCCTCTTGTAGCTTCAGAGCTGTGCAGAGCCATGCGCCTCTGCTCAGTGTCTTGCTTCAATCTACTGCTGTCCTACTCCCGCTGTTAGCTTCCAGAAATGGCCTCAACTTTGTCCTGTCAATATCCTACTCTGCCCTTTTGCTGGTGCACTCTGCCAGGAAATTTGCTATCATCTCCCTCTACTGTCTGAGATCCAGAAGGCCATCTCACCATACCTCTTTTATCTGGGCAATCCTTTCCTAAAGCAGGATAGTTTCAGTTCCAGGTCAGACACAAGCACAGCAGAAAGTGACCGCAGCCCAATCCTGGATTCCCCAAACTGGGACTATCCCTGGAGGATCTGATAAAGGCACACCGGCGCCACTCCTCTTTGAAACATGTGATATTTATGCCTAAAGCTATGATGAACATGAGGACACAACAGGTAAAGGCATCATTTTGGTGTTTAACTGATGAATTCATCCTTCATTCATGTATCCTTAAACTGTGTATTTGTTTCTAGTACCATGTATTTCTCATGGCAGGCAAGAAGTGCAGGAGCTTTAAACTATTGTCAGCTCTGACCTTTCCTTTGAAAATTTGCCCACATGCACAGTGTGTGTATAAATATGTATATATATTATAGATATAATATATATACAATAATATATATAATAATATTTACATGTCTGTGTATGAATACTCCATTTTCACTGAAGAAGAAAAATGATGAGAACGCCACAGTCATTACCTTTCATTTCTATGACAACAACAACAACAAAAATCCAACAATTTTACAGAAATCTATTTGCAAAAGGTCAAACCTGCACTTGTCCGTTTCATTCTAATTTTGTAAAGTCTCCCTTACTCCCTCCCAACCATCTTGCCAGTTTTCCTCTGGAACATTTCTCATCAGATTAACAGAGTCTGTATTTCTCTCCAAAACAGAACCAGTGAGCAGCTATCAGCCTGTCATATCTTTATATCAGCTTTTGCCCTCTGTATGGGAGATATAAACAGAGCTTTGGTAGAATCATGATCTAGTAGATTCTCAGTAAGTTTAATGAAAGGAAAAACATGTTTGTTCTGCTACATTTAAAATCTTTTGGGTTTTTTTCTTAGAAAGTGTGATTGTTTTGGAAATCACAAGGTTATTTGAGTTGTTATACATTTCTATGAGCAAGTGCAACTTTCTGCCCTCATTTGACAGTTTGGATAAGTAAAATCTAGATCAACCTTTTTCAAAGATTTGCTAAAAAAAAAACAACATAAACAAAGACTTCTCACTACTTCCTTTAAAAACATGATAAGTATCAACTAGTAACATTTTATGGACTTAAAATTTGGTGATATTAAAAAAAATATATATATTTTGCTAAAGGCTTTTTGTCATACAAATTTACCTAGATTAGCATATTTCAAACTAAAAGCATATTTGAAATGCTGTGTGCATGGCTGCTTCAGTGGCCTAAAACATCTAAAAAAGAAAATAAAAAAATAGGTTTTTAACAAAATCAACACAAGAATACAAAGTGGGGGCATTGCGTCTCTTATACACAAAATAAAAAAATAGAAACAAATTATTCTCTGGTTAATATTTGTTTTATATGACATCACATAAACAAGGCCACATTGCTAAATTGAACTAACTTGCTGTGGAATAATTTAATGCTTCTGAATGCTGAAAAGAAAGAAGTTATTGTCTTTGGTTCAGAGTGTCTGAAAAATACACTGATTAGTCAGTCACTTCATTTGGACAGGATTAAATTAATCTTGGTGTTATTTTCGACCTGTCATTTAACCTCTTAAGCCCAGAAGGTTTTAGGAGCAATTTCCGCCTAAAATTACATATTTGAATCAAAGTACAGCTCCGAACTATGAATTGGAAATACAAATGTTTGTATTTGTATGACAGACAAGTATTAAGGAATATTTTTTAGGTGGAACCACTCTTGTATTTACAGGTGATTAAACAAAGAAAAAAAACAAAATTTTTAGCCTTGCCAGATTTTTTTTCCAAAATAAACACTGCAAAATTCCATGAAAACACATTTGGAAATTCTGGATGAGGTCTTAGACTTTGTAGAACCACATCTTGACTATTTCTTGACTATTACTCAAGCAATTTCTGACCAAATAAGCTAAAGCATGATTGTTCCACAAAGGTTTTAGTGGGCAGTGTACTAGGTGGAAATTTGATTTTGGTACAGTGGTGCTGGTTTTAAAACCAACCTGGTTTTCTTCTTCTTCACTTGGACCTCCAGTGTTGGAAAGCTGAAACCTCAACATGCCAGCTGGATATCAGGAGTTGGAAACTCCAGAGCTGCAGTCCTATTTTGCTGACAAACTGGCCGCATCCCACTCTTTGAAGAGAGTCTTGAGCTAAAACACCAGCTTCACCTAAACAACATACATGTATTTGAATCGCTGCTACTCCTAAATCTTTTTTTGAGTACAAACAAGAAACTTGGTACGGACCATATTTAGACCTACCTAGCACTCATACTGAAGGAAGTTTTTTAATATCATTTACCGTTTGCCCATGTAGCTGGGTTGTTTGGCGGTGTGAAAGGTGTCTCTCTAAAAAAGCCTCAGATTGAAAAAAACCCACATTTACATCATCACCATGGCTACATACTTTTTTGTATTAATTAAAGACTGCTGATTCCTATATTCATATTCATATATATATATATATTTTGCCTGTTGAGCTTCGATCTCCAAAATGGATCTACTTGAACCATTATACGCCCTTGAGAAACTTTGGAGCTGGTAATTGATGAATCAGATGTATATGAGGAACATTCAGTAGAGATTTCTCCAAAAACAGACATATCTCTATTTCTGACTTCTCACCCCCTTTCCTTTTCAACTTCTGGATTCAGTTTGTCTTCACCAATACCACCTTCTAAACATTTACACACAAGATCATAAAACACATTGGTTAGTATAGTACAGGCATCTAGTTTCTGCACAACATCTGGAGTATTTAAAGAATTACATTGAAGAAACTCATATTTCTGTTTCACTTTAACAAGACTATTTTGAACTTGCTCATTTATTTCATACAGATTCTCATTTCTTGGCTTCTCTGGCAATTTGTTTCCAGTATGCATAAGATGTAAGAAATGCTTTTATTGGTTTTGCAGACTCTGCTTCTCTACACTGCTCTCCTTTTTCAGGTACATTTCTCATGCAAGGACCAGAACCCAACTCTTGTCCTTTTGGCTTTACTTCATCGCACACATCTTCAGTGTAGAGTGTCCTTTTTCATATGGCAGTGACATCTTAACTATAACCTTACAATGAAATTAAACTCACATTCAAGCTGAACATTTAGTTACCAACAAAATGCAAAATTCAAAATTTTCCTTTTTTTCTTTTTTAATCTCATACCTTACAAATAATTATTTATGTAATTTGACCAAACGTAGGCCTTGAACTTATTTAATTTTATAGACAACAACCAGATGACAGGTGTTATTTCCAAGTTATTTCTGCATTGTTTGAGTCAATTTCAGTCAATTTCTCACTCACCATGCTAGTACTCATCTATCAGATTCAGTTTCTGATACAAACTTGAATCCACGAAGAGATCTCATCACTGTTCCGATCCAAACATCTCACAGTCAATGGAAGGCGACACATGGAAGTCCACGGATTTCCACTATAGCAGTTCCCCAGCACTTGAATTACTCGGCCAGTCTCCACCGGTGAATTCAGCGTTTTATTATCTGTGATGTAAATCCACCATGATCATCACAGACACCACAGTTACCTCGGTCACTGTGAAAACTTGCTGCTTTCACTGGGGAAGACTAATTGTTTATTTCTTTGTGCCAAAGATCTTGACTGTTCCAGTTACTCATTGGTACAATGATTCTAACAGGTTTAATAGGGACAACCCTCATTAGGTACGGTAGCCCGTGAGGTACATATAAAAAAAAAAACTTTACAAAGTACTAATACCATTAAACAAAACAAAATATAAACCACTAACAATGCTAATCAAAACAGACAAACATCCATAAACAAGTTGCGACATTCATAATTATTACAATTTTCTTTGAACAATTCACTTTAACTAGTTTACAAATATAAATTATTTAGACAACTTGTTTTAAAAGGTTCACTCTCCATTACACATATTATATATATGTATAAGGTTTCGTGGCTCTCGTTGGTTCATTGATTAATTATTTACATTTACCCAAAGCTTTAACTCATTCGTTTTTGCTCCTTCAAAGACCTAAAGAAGTGAGAAGATTAGTGTTCAGTTTCTGAAAGCATTAAACTAGCTTAGATACAAACTGACCTGGAAAATAATCAACTTCACAGCCATTTAATAAAATTTCTCAACTTATGTGTTGACTTAAGAAATACTTGAACACATTTACTGGGTAAAAGATGGACCTTTATCTGAAAAGTGTCTGAAAGAGAGCATGACAAATAGTATACACTTTGACTCTAATTAAAATGGGTTTCAAATAGTTTTTTTTTTCTTTTTTTCAGAGAAAGTGCTTCGTATTTATTTCTTCTTGTGGTTTAGATACTCAGTCATATTTGTTTGAAGGTCGGTACACCTGCAATCCTTCACCTGCCCACCAGTCGTCACTGGCTAGTTGTCCATGTCTTCAGAACTTTGTTTCCTTTTCCCTCATCCTGCTTTGTATAATTCAATCTGAGTAATCTAAAAAAGAAAATGAAAATCTAGTGATGAATTTTGTTGCACATCTGAAAGTTGTCTTTTTTTTCTACCTAAGGCGTTCAATGACCACAGATATGGAGTGCCGTTTGTAAAGTTACACATGTCAAAAATTCAAAGTTATTTAGCTTGTTGTAAGAGAAAAAAAGGGGGTTAGTTTTACTAAGTCATCATTTTACTAAGAACATTTATAAATATCAAACTTCCAAAATAAATATTTAGATTGCCGGCTAATATTTATTTTTCCAAATTAAATATTTACTCTGTTTACTAAATGTTTAGCTAAAGCTAAATATTAGCTAAAGCTAAAAAAATAGCTTTAAAGTTGTCTTTATGAGGGTTTACAAGATTATATTGTCGGTCTCTGCCGTAACTCAGGAAAAGTGCTCATGTAACATTACCTCCACAAGATTACACTATAAGGGCATAAAGCAATATACAGTTGCTAAAGCTGATATTAGGGTTTTTATTTCCCTTGCAACATTTTCAATAAATCTGGGTACCTTACTTCAAACACTTCAAAAATAATCTGCAAAATACATCTAACTTAAAAAAATAAGAGTTTGTAAGACTTGAATTTAAGATGTGTTGACACCTCTGCAATATCTAAAAAAAAAAAGGAGAAGTAAGGATAGTATCCCAGACAAAGGTAGAGCAAAATTTGGCTGCAATACTAATTCTTTGTTCAAAGTTTTTTCGTGCTATATATATTTGGGAGAGATTAGTTGATAGGAAAAAAAAATATCCAAAACAACAACAAACAAACAAAAAAAAAAATGGAAGGGATTTCCAAACAAAATGATGTATAAAATCAGGTTAAATTAAACTTGAATGGGAATCAATTGAGCAAATAATACATAAAGAAATTAGCTCTATTTGGTTTAAAAGGCAGAGTAAATAAAAAATAAAAATCACGAAAAAAATAGATCTCCCAACAAAATTATTCCAACATTTACAGTAAAAACCCCTTAGGAATTAAACAAATCAACAATCATAAGCATTTTCTAGAATATGTCTGCTGGCTGGTACAACCTATAATCTAAATGTTTCAATGATGTATTTTTCTATTCATGTTGCATCATCAGTTCACCTTGTGACTTGAGCACAAAACACCTCCCCCTCCTGCTGAAATTCTAATAGTCTCATGTTAATTGATGACTCTGGATAATGCCATGGCAAAAGGTCAAGCATGCACAACGCAAATGACGTTAGTGATGAAATCAAGGGTCTTAGCCAGGAGACACGTTGCAAATGAGTTTTACATAAAAATCATTTCCCATCAATCTTTGTAAAGGGCAAGTTTCACAGCATCAAATTGTGGCCACAGGTAGCATGTTGCTGAAAAGAATTAATCTGCATTCTAATATTGCTGTTATAAACATTTTTCTGACCATATATAATAGTCTATTTTAATTATTCAATTTGCTTCCACATACAGTCCTGCTCACCATTATTGGCACCCCTTCATGTTTTGCATAGCTGAGAGAATATCTTCAGAAATAAATGGAAATGTTCAAAACTTAAATCAGCAGTA
>JAUZNJ010073123.1:0-25352 GCA_034780135.1 Jordanella pulchra | reverse complement strand
TCCATCACTTACAGTTGAAGAGAACCTATGATAAAAATTACAGTCTTCTACATGCTTTGCAAGTGGGAAAACCTGAAAAATCAACCGTGTATCAAATACTTGTTCTCCCCACTGTAAGCCTTTGTACCCTTTTCTCCTTTTTAAACTCTATTGTAATGGTTTTATAAAAAAAAAAAAAATTAAATATATCATTTAGAGACCAAAATAAAAAGACATCCTCCTTGTTAGAGGATGTGAACTTCTGACCACAGCAGCGGGTTTTTTACCTGAGCACCTCCTCTGCCTCCCAGGCAGCGTCAGACTCATCCTCCCAGGCATTAGAGTCCTCCTGCCAGTTCTCCATTTCTCCCAGTTCAGCCTGTGACAAGTTCAAAGTAGATCAGTCATAACTATAACTATGGTTATTGTTTTGGCCCATCGTTTGTTAGAATGTCTGCACAACCGTAAAGAACAGTCTACAGTTTGTCTTGTTCTGTTTCAATAAGTCATACATTTAATGTACAAATTTAAGAATAGACACAGGAATCATTTATTTTAATACTTCACAAAATGTTCTGCTCACAGTTCAGACAAAAACCTCCATAATGTTTTAGAGACAGTTGAAGTAAGTCTTACAGAGGGCGGACTGAAGGTCATCATATCCTGGGAGGCAGCCAGTCTGCTGGAGAATCCTGCTGATCCATCTGGTACCAGGTAGTTCAGCGGCTCTCTCTTTTTCAGCACGATCTAAAATGTTGTAAAAGAAAAAAAAAAAAAAACGGGGAAAAAGTTCAAAACCAAACTGATCATTTCTTGGTCTGATTGCTAAATGACAATTAGGAAAGAGAAGGGAAGACAGGAGCCATTGTGAGAGCAGTCAGACATCAAGGTTCCCTAAAAATGTTGCGATTATTCTTTAATGTCACCATGTCTAATTTTCATTCATGTTAAAATAAGGTTCAACTATTTACAGCGAGAAATGAATAATTACTTAAACACAAAGTTCAACTGATGAAATCGTCCCCAGAACAGCAGTCTGCGCACCTTCTGCGTCTTCCTGATGGTAGGAGCCATGTCTTTGAAGTAATCAGGCTCTTCATCTGCATCATTGGGAGGAGGGGAAACATTTCCATTCCCCCCTTCGATCTTAATACTCGTTGGAGCCTCTTCATCCCAGGAGCTCCATTCTTCAATTTCTGGCTGTGGAGACCAGGAAGACAAACAGTGATTTTAGTTCAATAAATGTTTTAAATTAGAACTTAAAAATCTTAGGACGTGTGAGTGATGAAGTTAATCACCTGTTTTGGTAAAGATGATGAAAAATCAACAGTTGTTGGGAGAGTTATTTGATCCCCGCTGAGCTTGCGGCCCCTTCCACTCCTGTGTGACACAGATTATTCAGGAAAATCACATAGAATGGATATCAGTTTACTTTACATACAAACATTGTTCTAGAAAAAAAGGACTTGAGGAAATAATTCAAGTTCTGCTTTGAATACTAACATTTCCCAGCAGATTTTAAAAACGGAAATAATTTTTTTTTTTTTTTTTTTAAGAAAGCCCCTGAACACAACACACTGGCAATTTCCGGTTTACAAGAGTAAAAGTTTAAACTTTACCACATGAGGGCAGCGTATGCACATCAGTTATGTTTAATTCCTATTCTAAATTCTTTCCAATTTATACGGTGTGCATTAATATTTAGTGTCACACCAAAACCCTCTGATGCAGTTAGAGCTGAATTATTTAAGATCATGTTTGAACCAAAGCAAAAAAAAAGGGTTTTAGCTAAATAACTGAAGCCCAGTCAGACTGAAAGGAGAGCTTTTGTGGAAACCTTTGTTCCAACTCTTGCTTCTCTGGATTATTAATTTAAGGAACACAACCGTGGGATGTTTTTCCTGTATCATGATGCTGTAAACTGTTGATTGTAAGACGCTTAAAGGTTGGGATATAAATTCATAACCTAAACCCTGCTAGTAAATCCTCTACAACTATACCCCTGACCAGTCTGGGGGGGCAGCACTCAGCATAGCCACTAGAGTTGAGGTAAAAAGAGAAGAAACTGTTGATAACAGGCTTCTAAAATGGCCGCCACAGTATTGTAAACATTGATGATAAATAGTGTGATTTTCAGAAATAAACAGAGGGTTCGAGGTAGAAGATGGTATGTTCACCCTTTGCATAGAGAGAGATGTGAAGATGAGAAACACAGCCTCCCTGTAAAGCCCAAAATGATCTGCTTTACTAAATAAAAGCTGATGCCTTTACATAGTGTGGGTTTTTGCTCTGCATGTGATGGAAACAGAAATATAAATCCTTGTTTGTACTCCTAAGCTCGGCCAATAAACTCATCTCTGAAAGTATACCAGTAATTTAGCATATGCCATTTAAAGTAGCACTAAAATCACAGAGTTGAACTAAAACACCTCACTTTTTTCAACATTTTCATTCTTTTAAAAACCTTGAAGTATTTTTCGTCCACATCATGATGAAGCTCCACTTAGTGTTAGTCTTTTACATTGACCATCTTTTACATATGCTTCCACTTTCAGCACATCATGCCGAATAAAAACATGCAAGCTGCAAGAAGCTTCATCCACTACTTTAATTTAGCCATAAAAACCCCCAGCATGGTTTGTCCTCCTGTGGATGTCACACAGCAAATGTTTCTGCTCTGAACAGCAGCTTGTGGAGAAAGTCAGAAAAACTGAACGAAACAATTCATTTAATGGTGTTTGGACCTCCTCATGTTCTTGTGGTTAAAAAACAGGATTCCCTAACTTGAAACCGGATCTATTCCACACATTCTTTCCTGCAACCAGATGATCTATTTTCACGACTGATGGAGTAAAACTGGCAGAACAAGTAAACCATGTTTACAGAGCATCTTAATCAAAATGTCAGCAAATGTATAACGCCGATTATGGATTGATCATTATTAAACCTTCTTATAACGATAAAGGTGAGCAAACACACTAATCTTTTTAGTCTGGCAGCTCCTTCATGTGATCCCAATGAACTTGGTTACTCAGCATATTATTATTTAAGGTAGGGCTGAGCAATTTATTGCATTAGCAATATAATTAACAAGTTTCAAATCAACCCCAAAATGAACTATGACCCTCCTCCCTGATTTACATCACTCGTGAAAAGGTGTCCTAATGTCACACTCATGTCTACTGCTGTTTGCCAAATTAAACATGTTAATGTTTTGAGTTTTCCTGCATCTGTGGAGCCAAGTACAGGGAAGCAGTGGATTAAGTTCACCTGTGCTACACAATTTAAAACCTGAATGTTATATTAATTTAGAAATATACCAAACAAAGATGACATCAAGCCTGCGTTCAGAAAAATACATCATCCCCACAATCAGGGACATAGACTTAACTGAAGGCAGTTAATAAGTGTTGCTGCTCAAGTAACTCTTTCCTTATTGTGTAAGAGACCAAGAAATTAAGGTAAATTATGGTAAATGAACACTGGTAAAGTGCTAATGCTGCTAACAGTACATCTCCATGTTATTACATCCATTGTGATATATTTCAGTCATGTGTTGTTTACATTTTTACTTGTCAACTACTCCATGTGATTTTGTGTTTCTCTGAGCAAAGGACCACTATGCATGAAGTGCTAGTGTTGTAGTATCACTACATCGACACAAGTCAAATTATTATGAGTGCTGTCATGACAAATAAAACGGGATGTAAAAGGTGGGCCAAATGAGATCCATTAAAAAATTTTCCCCCTCCAGACAAATTAATTTAAAGACAATTTCAGGAGAATTTTAAACTTCCTCAATATTGAATCTTGGCCAAAGGTTTAGCATCCATCACTAGACTAATCACAGAGCAAGAAGGTTCACTGAATCCCTTAAATCGCTAATTTTAAAGCGACTTAGTTCAATAGAAGCAGAGTCATGAATATCAAAGATTAATTATAGTGAACTGACAGAGCCTGAGCTATTTTATTAAGAATGAGCAAGAACAACCAGTCCCAGGCTAAACAAAGCCAGTAGGGGCTTTTGACTGCTTAATGCATTACAATTACAGTTTTATTTGTAGTAAAAAATATGGTTTGAAGAAAAGAAATATGTAGAGAACTTAAAAAAACAGAAAGTGGTTAACCATTACTGTTGCTTACCTGCATATCAACCTTTTGAAAAAGGAGAGTAAACTGGCTAAACATGTGCAGATCTTGAACAGACGGAACTGAGTGATGGCCATGATGAAGTGAGCTGGTGGACAGGAAAAGGAAGCAAGTTTAGGACGCGGTCAGAGCTTCAATAAACAACTATAATACTAACAGGTTGTGCAGAAATTAATACAAAACAACTATATCAACAGACGTAACAATGTAGTTTATATATATATTTAACACCAAGTTGCAGTTCCCCTGGGTTCATGCTTCAGATCAAGTATTTATGATGAGTTAAACACAATCGTTAGGTGACCTCATTGCATTACGGTTTGTATGTCTCGATGAAGAAATGAATACTTACCTAGAAGGATGTATGCAGGGTGAATGATTTCTACTAATGACTCAGGAGACACTGGTTCATTTATTTGCTAACCTTTGCTTGCTAGCTTAGCCCACTGACAAACATTGTATCTTTGAAAACTTTAAAAGCGCTCCTCGAACGAGACATTGGCACTGGGGAATACTATTGTTCCCACAACACAGACATATATGTTGCAACCCCCCGCCGTTCTGATTTTACGCAAAAAATCTCCTAAATTCGTGGCGTCGCTTGTCTACTTCCCATGGCTGCCATATTGGAAGTAGGAGGAGCCTCTTGCTGTCTGCTGCATCCGTGTTGCATTTGGGTGCTGTCGGGAAAAGGAGAGAATTGATACTAAAAATGTATTCACGTGTATTTATTATATAACTAATTCAGCAGCTTGTCGCCAGTTTAATAAATCCACAGTCCCCCTATGCAACGCGTATTTACATGCATTGAGCTTTTATTAAAAGCATAGATACATAGTTAGGTAAAGATTATGATTAAAAGATTATGACGATATATACATTAGTGTTCTTGGGGAAAATAAACTATATCCATTGATATTGCAGTTTATTTAATATCCCGCCATGTTTATGTTGATTTGAATTATTTATTTAGCCTATACATTAATTTTGTTTTAAGGTAATACCAAAATCTTGATCCACACTCACTACCAGTAAGCGGCGGTAATGCGCTATCAGGTTGATGGTCAAGCGCCGAAACTGATACAAGAAGAAGGATAGAACGATGACACCACTACGAACCAGCCAATCGGTACCCGAATTGAATGGAAGTGGCAATATTTGAAAATTGCCAGTTAGCTGTTTTAGTTTCGCTTGACATATGATCTTGTGAACCGGACACTTTTTGATTAAATTTTAGCTGAAATTCATTTAAAACAGCATAAACAAGGTAAGATGGTTTGTCGGTTAGCTGCATGAAGTTTATATACAGTGTCTCTGTACACGATTGTGTATGTCACTCGATGGATGCAGGAGTTACATGCTAACCTATTCTGTGCTAACAACATTGCTACTGGCTAGCAAACATTTTTTTAGCTTATTTTGTCAACACGAAAGCTTTTTCTTTTTGAAAGAATGAAACCACACGGAATTGTGTTACAACCGTTTCTCTCTTTTTTTGAAATTGTAAATATCTTTCCTTTCGAGGAAAGTTAAGAGCTTCATTGTAGATTAACGTTACTGTTGTTCTTTAAGACGAAAGTGAAGTTCGCTTCCGATTTTGGATATTCATAATTTCAAACGAACAAAAAAAAAAAAGAGAGATTGTCGTTTTTAATAACCTGAGCATTACTAATCTCCTATAATTTAAAAGTTATAAAATTTCAACTTGAATGAATGATTTTACGATGAAACCCCGTTTGTAACACCTTGTTTTGTTTTGGGAAAACCGAATAATTAGATTTGTTTTGTGAATATGGATCACATCAGATATGTTCCAGCTCAGAAATGACAATAGACCATGGCTTGTCGGTTATCTTTGTTTTTAGGTTAAAAATAAAGTCAAACAGGGATACAATCAGCTCTTGTCAAAGTAGTACATCATGGTGAGGGTCAAGAGCACATATTTGTTGCTTAATTATATTTTGTGAGGGTTTAAATTGATTAATTGTACGTTTTGACTTTAAATAAAACAAACAGATCCTTGCTAAGCATGTTAAAGAGCTTGTTTCTTTGCAGATGGAGGATGAAGCGGTCAAAGACAGAAAACAACAGCTGGCCATGCTTTATCAAAAGCTCAACAAAATCAAAAAATGTCTCGATGAAGGTAATTAATGGGTTTAATGCTGCTACTTGAACAATTCCAGTTTGATCTCTTGTTGTCAAAGACTTCATGACATTATGAATGAACTTATTTCAGATGACACAGACAACATTAACCAGGTCATCAGCTCCAACTCACCAGAATCTTGCTTCGCGTATCTGACTGATCTGGAGAAGAAGGGGGATCCTCAGCTGGATCGGAACCACCTCACCAGGCTAATAGATTTTTATACCAGAGTGTTCTTCAGCATGCCACTGGGGAAGCATTGTCACAATGAAAGTTACGCCAAGATGCTGGTCAGATTCGCTGAGCTGAAAGCGTGAGTAAATGTTGTCCATTTAGAGCTTTGAAAATGATTATTTAAACCCATTTCTTTAAGCATCACTGAGCCTTTAAAAGGGCCAAGTTTCTATTGTATAAATGGCAGTTTCAACATTTGCTGCTCTGGTATTATAACTTTACTCCCTTTTTTTCCCCTAGTAGTGTTAGCCACTGAGTTCACTTTAAAAGAGCATATGATTTTACTCTATGATATTATGTAACTCTTTTTTTTTTTTTTGGCTCTTGAGAGCCTACAGGCCTCGAGTTTGACCCGTATGCTTTAAGATTTCCATACGTTTTGCTTTACAATCGTAGATGCCAGTATAGATTATACTAATTATTGTGATAGAACACAAAATTTTCCATTAAAAGAAAACTAAAAAAACGATACACATTTTTCACATTTTTATCTAAACATTTGGAAAGACAAACTTTTCCTTTCACTCCACAATTATGCTCGACTGTATGTTGATCTTTTAAAATAAGTTGAAATAACATACATTGAGGTTTGTGATTTATGTAAAACTGAAAAAAGTTTGTTGCTCTGTGTTTGTAGCCAATAAATAAACTAGAAAATAACATTTTCTAAACAACCTTTTTTTCTGCTGTTAGACTTCAGGACATCGACGAAGCAGAGACCCACTTTGACTTGGCAAGAACTCACAGTCAGAACTTTGCCTTCGTCCACATTGCACATGCACAGTTTGAGCGCTCCCAAGGTAGAGAATTGACCTATTTTAGATGTGTGTGAGTGTGTTATAATCCTCACATATTTCACATTATTTTGTCAGGCAACATAAAAAGAGCCGTTCAGATACTTCAGAACGCTGTTGAGGTGGACGCCAAACCGAGAGAGGCGCTGGTGGCGGCACTGCAGAGGATGCAGACTGGAAAAACGGAGATCTGTGTGGACGATAAGGAGAACTTGCCATGTAAGTGTTTAGTCAATGTTTACTCAAAAGTTTAGAACATTTAAAAACATAATTCTTTAACAAAGCTTAGATTTAGTTTTATCTCACTAAGTAGACCTGCGTTATCTATATGTTGTCAACAGTTTTCTTTGTTCTTCCAGTGTTATTTGTAAAAAATGCACAGGATCCTGTCAAAAAAGGCTCTGAATTCCCTAAAGTCCAAAGGATATCTGATGGAACTGGCGAATTGCAGCTCTCCAGTATTTTTAATGTCGGGTAAGAATAGAGCAGATCTTATATGTTGTAGGTTTTGTTAAAGAGGAAAAACTTTTTTTTTTTTTAAATCTAATTTTATTTTTCCCTCAGGGTGGAGCCGATATCTGGATCTTCAGACAATCAGTTCCCCGGCTGGAGGACAGGATCCCATCGTAAAAGAGCAGTTGGCTTGGTGCGTTTCACTCTGCACGATAAAACAAATACCTAAAAACTTCCCATTATACTAAATCAGTCTTCTTTTTTTTGTTTTTAGCCTGGGAGACTACCTGTCTTACCATTCTCAATTGTGGAAAATGATCCTGATGATGATGATGTCCACTGGAAAGTCTCCAAATCAAGCAGCGTATCCAGTACCAGCAGTTTGTCCAGGTGTGATTTTTTTTAAATGCATTTATTTCTCCTTTGTTGTTTCCAGTTTGAGTTTTTGATAAACCAACACAAAGCATTGATCAACACATAAAAAAAGGTGTAACAGGAAAAAAAATGAAACGGCGTTTGACCTCTGTTTAAAATATAGGAAGACGCGTTGTCTTGGAAACTGCAAGTAAGAAGATGTTTTTGGATAATTAAGATTAAATGTAAACGTTTTTGCCTAACTTTAAAACTAAAAAAACTAACATCATGCATTCCCCTGAACAATACATTACCTCTGTGGAACACGGTGGTGTCGGCGTCATACTCTGGGGTTTTGTTTTCAGGAGGAACAGAGAAGCTTAAGCATTACAAAGTCAAACAGAGACGAAAAAACACAGTATGTGGCTGAAAAAGACCTTATGTGGAGAAACCATCCAACAGGACACCACTAAACAAACAGCCAGAGCTACAATTGTGTGGTTATGTCTTGGAGTGGTCCGGTCAAAGTCTGGATCAGGAATATACAACAGGACTTGAAGATTATTGATCACAGGCCGTCGCCATCCAATCAGATGGAGCCGTTTTGCAGAGAGGACTGATATAACATTGTGTTCTTTGTGGAAAGCGGGTGAAGAAATGCATTTAAAGACCGACAGAGAGTAAAATATTAAATCTATCATTACTGTTTGCAAAGTCTTTTTTTGTAAATTAAAAATAAACTAACATAAAAATCCATTTATTTATTTTTTTTGGAAACGTAATCTGCAAATTGGTAATTTAAAGGATATCAATGGTTTTGTGAAGCACTTTATGCGAAAACAGATCAAATGTAATAAAGCTCAAATATTAATGTTCCATTTAATGTTTATGAAATGTCAGTATTTCATGCAGACATCAAATATTTTTGAATCTGTTGGGTTTATTTTCCCTACAGACAAACATCTGGTTCTAATAGGAGCTCTGTACTCGGAATGTCCTCCTCAAGGAAAAGTGCTGAAGGCAGAGATGCTGTCAGGGATCAGGTGAGTAACGTCGATTCTTGTTGGACAGGCAAACTTGTGCTTCAGTTCAGTGATAATTGTTTTAATATATGTGGATTTAATGTGTTGGAAGATACCAGCTCGCAGTCCGGATCAGAGCCAGTGGGAGGAGCCAGCAGACTCGACCACAAAACTCCTTCAGACTCACAACGTGAGGGAATCTTCCAAATCGGAGGGTAAAACACTGAGCTCTACTAATATGCTAACATGCGGTGTGTTTACTTTGCATACAGACCTGAGTGAGCTGGAGATTAAGTCCTGTTTCCTGATATTATTTTTCTCTGCAGATATGACTTTCACTTTTGAACAGATTCTCAATTCCAACTCTCCTGAGTCGTGCTGGAAGTACTTGATGACCCTGGAGAAAAGAGGAAACCCCCACACAGACATCAGCTTCCTCAATAAGCTCAAAGACTGCTGCTCAAACATCTTTGCCCGACTTCCAATCAGACAGTACAGCAAAAACAGCAGCTATGCCAGGATACTCGTCAGATACGCAGAACTGAAGGGGTAAATATAACTGAATGTTTCTTTCTAAGTGAATATTTTCATAATAAAGATGCAGCAGTCAGGCTGTGATTGGCTGATGAGGGATTCTGACCAGCAGATTTAAAACGCAAACTAAAGGTTACTTGATCAAATACATTTCTCTGAAGTTATTTAAAGATCATAGTAATGGAGACAAACTCATCTTTATTTTGCACTGAAAACATATTCACAAGTATTATCAACAGTTAGAACTGTAAAATATAATTTATTAGGATGCTTTACAGAAGAGAAAATGATGCATGTTTTCCTTAATCTTTCGTGGCTCCCAAATAATTTGTACTTTTTAAGAACCACTTAATGCAACTACTGTATTGACATTTCCTCCTACTTTAGACATCTATACTGAATTCTTTTGGTCCATTCTTGAAGTCAAAGCATCTGTCATTAACATCAGTTTCTAAATCTGCCAAAAGTTGCTCCATTTAACCAAAATGGAAATACTTTAATTGAAGCCCTTCCATTCTTTTTATGTCTGGTTTATTAAACTTGAAATAAAGCCAAACAGAGGAAATGTTAATTATCGATATGTTTACAAACTCATGAGGCACAGTTTCTTTTCTTTGGCTCAGATATTGTTTTCATTTCATATTTTTAGGGAAATTTTGGTCCGTTTCCTCCGACTTGCCTGAAAATCGCTGCTCACTGCTGCTAAACAGAAACCTTTCCTCTTCCTTCTGTAGGATTGAAGATCCAGATGAGGCACAGGACCACTTCATAGTGGCGAGATCCAGCTGCAAAGGCTTTGCTTTTGTCCACATTGCTCATGCCCAGTTTGAGATTTCTCAAGGTACGCTCTTATTTTGGCTCAACAGAAATGGCCTGGGAACTTTCCCCTTGTGGCAAAGCAGCTAAAAGCTTAATAAACTGGAGAAATGGTTAGAAAGCCTTTGTGTTTTAATCTTAAACAGATCAGAAGTAGCGCAGAGAAATTCCTGAGGTCACCAAAGGTCAACCATCTACACTTTTTAATCTATTTATATTTCTTAGGGTTGTAATAACTCAAAGCACTTTTAATGAGAAAAATAATTTCAAACAGGCTGACTTTGACCAAAGCGCTGATTTGATTCAACTTATTATCTTTTAAAGAGCTGGAGCAACAAAAACAGCTAAAGAATAAAGCAATGATATGAAGACGTTGGATTAACTAGATGCTCCATAAGCTCCCTGTGAGGGAAATAAGTTAATGAGAACTTTTTTTTTTTTTAAGTTTTTTTTTGTTGTTGTTTTTGCATCAATTATGAATGATTCTTATGGTACTTCCATGTTTACACTTTTAGGTCTATTATTTATTATTCATTTATCCCAAAGGGATAAATAAAGTGTTTTTGAATTAATTGGATTGAATTAATTAGTTGATGGTTGTTTCATTAATCAATTAATCCTGGTTATTTTAATTAATTGTTGGGGTACTTCATTCTTTTTCATTCTTTATTCTCTTAGTTCCTGTTATAATGGTGTTGATCAAAGATTCTGACTCATTCGGCTCCTCATTTATTTCTAGGCAATGTGGCCAAAGCATCCTCCATTTTGCAAAAAGCTCAGGCGTTAAATGCCAAACCAGCCGAGCTGCTGGAGATGGCCATGCGCAACCTGAAAGCTGGAGAAAACCGTCTGGTTCCCCCCATGGAGGAGGACCCACCCACGGGTAAGGCTTCACCAGAGGAACGCCTCTGTGGTTCGCCATGAAGCAGAACGCTGCACCTTTCTCCTTTATCCTTTGAGTCTTTGATCCTTCGTCGGCAGGCGTCGCAGAAAGTTGCTCCACCTTCGGTGGAAACCAGGAGGTGCAGCTTCCTGCTCGGGTCCCTGTGAAGAACTCGGTGGATCAAGTTAAACCTGCCAGAAAGGAGCCTGAATCGGAGCGAAGGATCCTTGGTCTGGTCACCCGGCAGGTTTCTCCAGAGGTCAGACGATGCATTTCATTTTGTTTTCTCCACTTTTAAACCATTTCTGCTGAATTGAGTAACCTTGCTCCTCTTTAGGACAAACGGACTACACCTCCTGATCCGCGACCTGTTCCTCGTCTGGTGGAGTCTTTCCCCACTCCCTCAATCCAGCTTCCATCCACAGTGAACCCCCAAACAGTCTGCCAGACGCCCAATGGCTTCAGATACCCACATGCAAACAGGTAACTGCTTAATTTGCCTTCATTCAGTATCTGAATTGTTTGGGCTCAGGGTTTTAAATAAATTTATGCTATTATTAAAAGTGTTTTTGTTCCTTAAACTGATGTTTCTCTCTTTTTTTTTTTTTTTTTTGCTCTCAGCTTCATTACTCCTGTGGTCAAGCGAGGCCCTGAGGCGTCCACCTCTGCGGTATCTGCTCACCGAGCTGAAGCCGCTCAGCCGTGCACACCTCTGAGCCACACAGTTGGCTTCCAGACTCCACAGGTGAGGCCTTTCACAAACTCTTGGCTTATGATACACATGTTTGTGTGTAATATTACTTGGTAGGAATTCATTCATAATAAAGGAAGGATCCAAATGTAACTCTTTGTCAGAGAAGCTTTCATATTTTGTCTTGTTACAACCAAAAACTTCAGTGTGTTTTATGCGATGGACCAACCAGAAAGTCAGGCGTCATTGTTGGGTCGAAGGGAAAACTGCAAACTCATTGCTTTGAGATGTGTCTCTATCAAACAGGCGCAGCAGCAGGTTCCTTATTATTTTGTTTTTGGCGCTGGTGGATTTTATTTGAAACTTGGCTGACAGGAGATGGGATTGAGACGTTTTCTCACGTCCCACCTTCTTTGCTTGTGTTCTTTTGTTTTGCCTTCCTTCCTGACCTTCTTACCATGAACCCCTCCTCTCATCCTTCGACCTTCTTCCTTCCTTCTCTCCTTTCATCTGTCCTACCTCCTTTTTTCCTTTCAGCCTTTCCTTCTATTCCCCCCCCCAATCTTTTCCATGCACTATCCCTGTTCTTTCTTCATTTATTTTCTTTCCTTCCCAGTTTCTGACCTCTACACTTGCATCCTTCTGTCCTTTCTTTTATCCTTCCTTTGTTGTGACCTTTCTCTCGTTCCTTCTTGGCTGGGTGTTTGGAAGACATCAACACTTTGCTTTAAAGAATCATTATCCTCCTGGATGATGAACTATTTCTCAAACTCTAACAAGTTTTCTTCTAGTATTGTGAGACTTTTAGCTCCTAGATTAATTATTGACTGTGAATAGCTTCTCTGTCTCTGTAGAAAAGCATCCCAGCAGCATGGTGCTGCTGCCATCATATTTCACCATGAAGATGGTAAATATGTGTGTGATCAGGATGATGAGCGGTGTTGGTCTTAGGCAATACATGGAGCTTTTCAAAGCTGCTTCTTTCCCAGATTTGCCTGATCATCCAACTGGACACAGGCTTCCTTTGGCCCTCAGATCACTAAAGCTTGGGTTTTATTTTAACTGCTTTTGCAATATATTGCTCCCATTACAATTAACAAGAGGAAGTAGCTAAATTTCTCCTTCCGGCCCTTTAGGAGGCGATAATATGCTTACAGAGCCGCTAGCTGTCAGATTCATGCCTTAAAATGGAAGTTTTCACTTTTTCTACACAAGGATTACATTTAAGTCCTGCAGCAACGGACTCTGGTCATGAGAAATCCTAAACCCCGTAGTGAAACATGTGCTTGTTTGTGCTCGTAGCAAAGGAAAATCCAAATAAAATCACAATATTGGTTTGAATTAAACGTGAATTTTCTGTTTGGTAAATTTGTTCAGCCTTAATTAAAATGAAAGCACACAAACCTTTTTATGTTTTATAAAAGTATTGCGTAGTTTTCTTTGTACAATTACATACTACTGTGTTCTGTGTTGGGTGGTTGCAAATTAACAAAATATGGAAACGTTTAATGTATAACTTCAGCTGAAATTCACTCCAAACTGTTCTAATAAACCAGATATGGAACGTTTTCCTTTTAAGGCTCCCTTCAGTTCTATTTCAAACGAATCGATCACTATAAAAGGAAATCAGTTCTTCATCCTCAAGATGATCGGACGTGGCGGCTCCAGCAAGGTAAAAACGTCGAATCAAATTAAAGATGATTCTTAAACACAACTCCTCCAAACTTCGGTTGAACTTTACGGCTGCTTTGTTTGTTTTTATGTTTGTTTTTTCCAGGTCTACCAGGTCCTCGATCACAAGAAGAGGCTGTTTGCTGTGAAGTATGTGGATCTGGAGGTGGCTGATGCTCAGACTATAGAAAGTTACAAAAATGAAATTGAGCACTTGAACCACCTGCAGCAGTTCAGCGACCAAATCATAAAGCTCTACGACTAGTAAGTTGACAGCTCGCATGGAAACGTGTGTGATGGTCATTCTTGGTTGGAACTGGTTTCTACTCTGAAGAAATCCAACCACCTGCAGTTTGTTTTTCTACATAACGTCCATTTTATCTTCTCGCTGCACCGATTGAGTCATATTTACTCTGCAGTAAAGTTCTGATGGTTCCATGTTTGTTTGCAGTGAAATAACCAACAACTACATCTACATGCTGATGGAGTGCGGGAGCTTGGATCTGAACACTTGGTTGCGAAACCGTAAAACTGTGAACCCGCTAGAGAGGAAGTTCTACTGGAAGAACATGCTGGAGGCCGTCCACACTATCCACAAACATGGTTCTCCTCTCTCCTGTTGCCTCCAGCTTCTCTGGCCCTATTTTTCTGTCTAATCCTAACATGTTAACTATTATTTTTTTAAATGTATAAATGTACTTGTGTGCAGGTATTGTCCACAGCGACTTGAAACCAGCTAATTTTGTCATCGTCAACGCCTCCCTGAAGTTGATCGACTTCGGCATCGCCAACAGAATCCAGCCTGACGAAACCAGCATCATGAAAAATTCACAGGTAGGTTATATTTCTGTCTTTTTAATCCTCTGATTATATTCAGATTGTATACAGATTAAAACGGGATCTTAGTGAGACATTTAAAACTTATTTTGAACCCAAAAACGTGACTGAACTGAAACGTGACACAAAATTCTTTGTTTTATTTGGGCTTCGTTGAGCCAAAATAAAACGATCTTTAATTAAAAGAAACTGCTGGACGTTTGTTGACACTTTCTTATAATCCTATAGGTTGGAACGCTGAACTATATGCCTCCTGAAGCCATCAAGGACACTTCATCTCAACCAGGAAAAGCTCGATCTAAGGTATCAGTCTTTATTTGGCCGATTGAACCAGTGCATTAAGAATCAAACACATGAATAACAATGGTGTTGTTGTATAGATCAGCCCTAAAGGTGACGTTTGGTCCCTTGGATGCATCCTCTACGCCATGACTTATGGGAAAACTCCATTCCAGAGCATCACCAACCAAATCGTCAAGCTGCAAGCCATCATCGATCCCTCGCATAAGATCGAGTTTCCTGACATCGAAGAGAAGGATTTGCTCGATGTTTTGAAGGTGAGGCACCATGAATGGGTTTTATTTGTGGAATGCAAATAAAATGAATGGATTTACTGCGTCAAATGAAGTTAAACTCCTTATAAAACACCTGTTTGTGTTGAGTTTGAACGTCTTCAAGGTTTAATTGCTTCCCATTTATTCTAATTTTTCTTCTTTCTCTCAGAGATGCTTGGTACGAAACCCAAAAGAGAGAATCTCTATTGCAGAGCTGCTGGAGCATCGGTACCTCCAGCTAAAGCCACAATCATCTGAACCAGGTACAGATGAGCCGAAATAAATAAAGATAGGCTTGATTATTGATCACTTTATGAAACTGACCTGTGCTTCCTTCGCTTCTTTCAGAGCCTCCGTCAAACAGCGACCTGAAAAGGATCCTAACGGACCTGGCAGCACTGCAGTCTCCGAACAGCATCATCCGAGCCGCAGAAGTAAAGCTTCTCCTCAAGCATCTTTCTCATATTCCCCCCCCCCCTACATTATTAAACACTAATTTTGTTTTGCTTTTTTTGTTTTACAGAATTTGGCAAAAAGATGCGGTAGCGGCAGGAAGCTTGATGTCACAGAATGTGCAAAGTCGTCTTCTTAACAACCCAGAATCTTTTCTTCTCCCTTTACTTCCTGTTTATTTTGTATCTTATTTCATTCTAATCATTTATGACCACTATTAAAGTATTGTACTATAGGATGTCCGAACTGAAAAAAAGTTTTGTTCCTTTTGCATTTAGTGTAGCAAAAGTAACTGTATGCATGTTTAGTATAGTTTAGACAAATAAACACACTGTGAGCCAATTGGTTGCTTTGTTTATTTCTCACAGCTGCTTAAAGCAGAGCTGTGCAACATTATCTGGTATTTTAATGGCTTATTCCATAGGGTTCCCAAGTCCTGATTCAGGTTTATTATGAAGGTGCTATATTTAAAAGGTTGCAGGAAAGCAGCACTTGATGACTTCCCTTCCTTTAGTACCACAGAAATATCTACACACCACATATCAAAAGACATTTATGCTATGAAAAGATCTAGTCATAATAGAAGCAGTAGCTGAAAGTCTGGTGATGTAATCTAAATTACAAACCAAATGAAAAATGACTGCGATGTGCACTGGCTTTAACAGATAATAACCCTCCAATATTTCAGGGTTTCTCCAAATTACAATTTGTAACAGAAACATATAATCACTTTATGTAATATAATGAACATGTTTCACTTTGTTTATCCTTCAAACTTTGTATGCATTAAATATGTGTACATGAATACTTGATTTCTTTTGTAACATTTCATTTCTGTTGTTTTTAATATTTGGTATTCACTATTTTAACAACTGAACATGGAGACTTCTAAAACTCCACTTCTACACCAAATACCAATTTTATTTATTTTTTTATTGGCAATGTTGCAAAACATACTTTTATTTTTTGTGAACAAGCAAACTGCTTGTTCTGTAAACAGCAAGTTAGATGACTGGATGCAGGAGCCTGGAAGTGAATTTTTGTATTTCTATCCTCACATTATGATACTTAGCAGATTCTTAGTCTCTCATAAGTTTCAGTTTTAAAAAAAAAAGCCAGTTTTATGGTGTTTACACACAGAAAACCTACCGTAATTATTCCTACTGCTGCTACAATAATTGCAACAATAAAATAATTTTATTACATTTGTAATTCTAAGTTTACAAAAAGTTCTGTTACACGGCTCTTTTACATTTACATGAGTGACTTCTTGACAAACTATACTTTTAGGAGTGAATCTCCTGCATCGTACTCTTAAGATAAACATAATTAGTGTTACTTGAGTAAAATGTTTGGCTACTGTTAGTAACTTTTTCGTTTTTTGCAAAAACAGTGTTATAAGTTTTTCAAATAAGGTGTAATAAAAAAAAACTGTCAAAAAACTTTCAAAGGGCTTAATAGCAATCCGCAAAGAAACAACAATTTAAAAACATGTATTTAAAAAAAATGCATTTAGAGCATAAATCCTCGGGGACAACTTGGAAGCAACAATTTTATTCTCTGTTTAAATTGTTTTTTAGGAACCTGTCTGAATGATGTGGGAAGGCTGCTCCATTGCTCTGACCCTCTGTATAACACACCAGTTGAACAAGAGTAAAAAGGGGCTGATAAGGCAACTACTACAAGTTTTACACTGATGAAATGCATTTTTGAAAGTAGATGTATTACAAAAGGACTGGGGAAGCAACTTTTTTATGGAGCAAAAGACAAACAAAGCAATGAAGTTGATTTACTTGATAAAGACTAAGAATAATGGTCAGAACTTCACTGGATAAAGAACAAGCTATAAAAAAAGTGCTCGAAATGTTAACAGAAGTTGAATTAGCATTTCCTTATTGCAAATAAAAATGAAAAAATACCTGGTGAACCAATACAGTAAGGAATAAACATTGTCTCTGGAGGTGTTTGACACTATTAACATTTATACATTACCTGCTGTAAGGACTGGTGTCATAAGTTTAAATTAAAAGTTAATTATAAATTATTATTAAATTGTAAATTATAATTATAAATTATTACTTAATTATAAGTTATAATATATAATTTTTTTTTTTCATTTCAAAGATGCATAAATATCCCAGGGGGGTTGTTACTTACTTTGCCTGTATGGTAAGTCCACCCCTGCTTGTAGTATTATGAGATACTAAATTCAAAGTTATGTGCAAATTCTGGCAGCAGTTGCTCATAATTTTACATGTTGCTCTGTCTTATTACATCGTTTTAAACAGTAAATCAGATGTTATGAGTTAGTACTTGGGTAGCCTTTAGACCATCTTTTTTACTTGAGTAATTTCTTGGATGGCTTCTTTTTACTCTTACTTGAGTAACAATATCATGAACTAATGATAATTTTACTTGAGTACAAATTTAGGGTATGAACTCGAAATTTTCTCTGCAACTGTACAAAAGGATCGACCCAGTTATAAGGATTGATTTTGAACTCTTAACCCCCTTCGACAGATATTCGCAAGGTCTTCGCATCTAAATGGATATTTAATTCCTAATTAAAGTCCATTTTCTAGCTGCCAATCTACTTTAATCCGTTCATCTTTCTCCAGAATGTGGTTTGCTCAGTTGAAATCTGAACGCTGACACCGCCTCCTTTTTAGACCAATCACAGCCTGTCTCCGCTCACATGCGTTGACGTCGGGACGGAAGACAAAATGATGAGCTCCCACTCTGTCAGTTTTTTTAATTTCTGAATTAAATGTTATTATTTGTTGAAAACTATGTATAAAGTCGCATTATTCACGAATAATAAATGCATATTTAATGATTTCCAGCCACTATGACCTTAGCAGTATATAACGTTACCACATATTGTCCTTGTTAAGTGAAGGCGACTCTTATTTTGTTATGTGATCTTCGTGCTTCGAATCATTGCCCTTCCTGTTCTCAGATAATAACAGTGATGGCGGCCGCTGTTGCTCGGCTTCTCATCCGAGGTTCCCACTCAAACCTTTCCATCTCCGGTGTGGGAACCGGGAAGCAAAGCTCTATTGGAAACGCTCTACTGACGCTGTCGTCGGGTTGCAACTCCCGTTTAAAAACCCAACGGAGACATGCAGCTCACTTTACTTTCCAGCCCGACCCCGTCCCGACGCAATATGGTGAGTTACTGGCTAACTACTAGTTAGCTTAGCTTCGTTCAGTGGCTTCTAATGGGTCAAAAATGAATAGCCTCTATGTAAACAGTTAACGTATGACGAAAACTGTGATCGGTTGTTCGAGGAATGCTAAGATAGCTGAAAATTAGAGAGTCTTTAGCTCCTACAGAACTGCTCACTTTCAAAATAAAGGCATCCCTCTTTAGATTAGTCAATGTAGCTCTCATTAGCAAAATCAGTTTTTCCTGGCACTTACAGATTTTCAGTTTGGTACACTCTCGTAATGAAAAGTTCCACGAAACTTGATTGAAACGAATAGAAATGTATAAATTGCACATCACACACTTTTTAAATGGCTTTTGTGTGATGAATGGATGATTTCAGTCACAAAATGCCTAAATCAGTTCATCTCTGATTTTGATGTCTTCTTTAAAACACTTAGTAATCAAATTTGTACTGGTATTGCCGCAAAGGATGTTGGTTGCATAGTTTGAGGACCATGTTTACTTTATCAACCTGATTCCATTACTTCAACAGTTGTTTTGCATGTTGCTGTTGTAAATGTGAATGAATCCATCTTATTTTTCTTCCGATGGTTAGGTCCCACACAGAAGATGAACTTGTTCCAGTCGATTACAAGTGCCTTGGACAACACGCTCGCCAGTGATCCGACAGCAGGTAGGACTCATAGCTAACCTGTTCAAGCTACCTTTAAAGGAGCCGGGGAACAAATTAGTGTCTAAAATATGCATCAAAACCAGTGCTAAAGCAATGTTAAAGTCCTATTGATACACTCTGAGTTTTTCATTCTATGCTCTAAAAATTGAATGGCTATTTATCTTGTCCAAATAAAATGTGGCGTCCCTCAAGGTTGATTGCTGGGACCAAAACCTTTTTATTTTGTATATCAACAACATTTGCGATGTGTCTAAAATGTTGCAATTCATTCTATTTGCAGATAACACAAATATATTCTGTTCTGGGAGTGATTTAAAAAAAAAAAAAAAGGAAACATAATCTAACATCTGGCTTGTGTGATGTCTAAACTTAATGAGTGTTTTAGTTGCAATAAAGTGGAACAAAACACAATTTATGATTTTTTTGGTAATAGAAATGATAATTAGCCTTCTACATGACGATAAACATGCCCATGGTCCTGTGGTCGATGCATTTGTTGACTGGTGTGATAAAGCTTTTCTTTCATTGAATGTACAGAAAACAAAGGGCATGTGCGTTGATTTTTAGACAAGGGGCCCATAACAGCACAAATCAAAACAGTAGAAAACTATAAATATCTTAGGACTATTTTGGATAATAAGTTAAAATTTACCTGCCATTCAGAAAATCTACAAAACAGGGCCAGCAAAGAGTATTCTGTCTAAGGAAACTTGCAAAGTTTCAAGTTGCTAAATCACTGATGATCCTATTTTATAGATCATATATTGAATTTGTGTTGACCCTTTCCCTCCTCTGTTGGTTTGGGAATCTTAGTATTAGAGCAAAAAATGCCCTTAGCAGAGTAACACATACCAGCAATAAGATCGTAAGGGTTGAACAATGCTCACTTACAGAACTATGTAATAAACAAATCATTTGGAAAACTAAAGCCATTATCGCTGATACCTCCCATCCTTTACATGCTGAATTCCAATTTTTGCCTTCAGGCTCAGACTTCCTTGCATAAAGGTAACAGGTACAAGCACTCCTTTGTTCCTACAGCAATATCTCTTTTATTTAATGCAGGTCAAGGTAGGGGGACTTACACCTGCTCTAGTTGCAACTGTTGGTCAATAATGAAATATACTGCTGTATTCTTCCCATTATGTGTTGACTTTTATTTCATGTGATTGTATTTTATGTGCTTTTTTGTTCCTTTTTTTTATTCTTAACACTTTGTCTTTTAGTTTTTATACTTGCTGTAACATCAATTGCCCAATTTGGGATCGGAATAAATCAATCAGAATCAGAATCTGAAGACAGTTTAGTTGAACGAGTAAATGAAGTTAAATTCTTAGGGGTTGTTTTAGCTCATAAACTCAGCCGTTTATCTAATTTAAAATAAATTGGGAAATCTATTTAGAAGTAGATTTTTAAACAAAATAAGAAACATCTTAGAGCAGTCAACACTCCTAACATATTACTCATTTATCTTCCCATATTTGATTTTTTTCTGTATTTGGCAACACGTATAAAACTAACATCAAGCCGCTGTTTGTGACACAAAAGAAAGGATTAGGAATTTTAGACAACGTAAATGTTGTCGAGCGTACTAATGAACTGTTTATTGAATCATATCTTAAAACTAAGAGAATTGGCTAATATAAAAACGGTCTTACTTATGTTTAGAGCTAGTAGGAGATGATTGCCAATTCATTAACAAAAGTTCTTTGTCCTAAATTCAAGAGATAGAAATACCAGGAGGAAGTGTGATTTAAAAGTCAAACTGTGTTCACTACTTCACAGCAAAGGTGCATTTCAGTGCATGGAGTAAAATTATGATACAATTTAGATGTAAATCGATTCAAAACACTTTAGAAGGAAAAAAAATATTGCATCTTATACATTGCTGAGTGAAATAATAAGAATGGTGTATTGTTTGCAACTATATTGTTAATTTAAGTTATATGGCATGAAAAGTTATTTTGGGACTAATGAGCAGATTTCTATTTTCTTTTCTCTTGTGTATAAGATGGGTTGGAACATAATGTGTTTGTAAATTAATGGTGAAATTGTTAAATTGAGTGAATAAGCTGATTGGTTGGTTGTTCTTTCACACAGTTACAGCATTATTGCAGAGATTGGACACATTTACCCTGCAAAATGCAGGAGACATGTGGCTTGTTTGCAGTTATTAGCTTCGAGGATCGAATCACCTAAATGATTCTTTTTCTCATAGATCCATAGTTTAAAATTTAGTTCAACTGCAGTCTTTGATTCTCTTCTTCTCTTAAACATCTAAGGGTGATGCAGTGATCCCACACGACACCACTGTCAGCCTTACATTCAAAAACAAATACTACACAGCCTACACATGGGAAAAAAAAAGCCCGGTTTTACTTAGGAACGGATTAGGGCTGGACGATATCTCCAAAATGTGTATCACGATATATTTCTTAATTTCAGTCGATACAATATAATTTCCATATCAATGTAGGAAAAATAAAAGCCTTAGAAAAACAGCCAGGAATGCCCAAAACAGATGTCTATAGAAACTTATGATGAATATTTTGCAATGTTTATAAAAATCCTCCAACATAACATTTAATAAATATTAGCTTTGAAAAACAAAAATGGAAGACACTGAAATGTTCCATCTGTAGTCTGTAGTTCCATCTGGATAAAGAGACACAGATCAAGTCCAAGCACTACCAGCGCAAAAGTAGGTCACTGTAAATCAGGGGTTGGTCCTAAACAGCATAAACAGAATAATACAAATGAAATGCAGAATTTATCAGGTTGGAGCAACTAACAGACCTGGACGTTTTCCTTAACTTTACATCTGTTTCTATGCAGCTGGTCTTATAGTAGAGCTTGCCCAGATTTCTAAAAGCTGAAATTGAATGGTTAAAATGTCCCCCCCATTGTTGGACGTTTCTGCAGATGCAATCAAACCTGTTTGTTTAAAATGAGCAAATTGTATTGATGTAAAAACACCTTAATGAAAACCAGGAATAGATTCTTTATCAGTTTTGAAAGCGGTACAGGATTTTTAGACAGAAGCATGATTTTTTTTTTTTTGTTGTTTTTATTTTAGCTTACACAGTTTTTATTAGAAGTAACCCCCTGACGGTTTTCTGTTGTGTTTCTGCAGTCATCTTCGGAGAAGACGTTGCCTTTGGAGGAGTGTTCCGGTGCACCGTTGGCCTGCGAGACAAATATGGTAAGATCCAGTCCCGAGCCTGCTGTTTGTGTGACACCACTAGAGGGCAGCAGAGCATAAAGTAAAAACCAAGCTGCTTGCTACGTGTGTTGGTCGAATCAAAAAGGTGCACCTGAGGGACCAGGAGGATCCATCATCACGTTTTGTGTGTCGAAGCAGGAGAGCCTTTCACACATAAAGCAGTGATATGAGGCCGTCTAAGCTGCCTCCTTACGTTTTAAACTCAAGAATATCCTCAATGAAATCTGCCTGGTATCTTCATTCCACGTCCTTCAGGCGAAAAGATTTCACATCACAACCCAGTTTAGCACTTTAGTGCAGAGTTGATGATAAATGACAGCCGATCTCAAAGTCAGCCCCTTGTGTGGGCTCGCAGTCGGTACCTAATTTGGAGCCGTTTTTAAGCTCATAAGTTGAAATCGGTTCTTCTTATCCATGGAAGTAAATATTTTAAAAGTCACAAACTTTCCTCTGTTTTTTTCTTTTCTGCTATTGACAGACAGCACAGCTGCTGCATTGTAAATAATTCTGCTGAACAGTTTTTTTATCTGTCAAGGAGAAAGACGAACACTTATAAAGAATCGGTATATGAAGAATAAACCCTTATGGCGATATGGGGTTTAGAAAGGTCCTATTTTAAGTTTTCAGAGACGCAAATTGGGTAGGAGAGTTATTTGCATGATTTTTATTATGATATTATTCCAAGTGTTTTTTTAGTATTATTATTCCCCCAATTGCAAAAATGATAAAAAGTCTGTGAGCTTTTTGGCTTTTCAACTGTCTACAGAAATGGCCATGCAAAGCCTTTTAAAATAAATACTGCTGTTATGATTTAAACTGTTTTCTAGCAGAGTGCTTCAACATTCCTCTTAGCTTTAGTAGCCTGGGGGGGGGGGATTTTATAGGCCGGATGTCATTGGTCATTGGACTTAAGCTATTTTGGCAGATTACAACACCTACTTTTTAAAACGGAGAGTTTTGGAGAATCCTTTGCCAGTAAATGAAGGAATCCTTGTTGATGTCCATTTTTAAGTCTGCTTTTAAGACCCATTTCTTCTGTATGGCTTTTGCCTCAGAATGAATTCTTTATTTTGCTGTAAGTTCTTTCGTCTCTGTCTTGTTTTTTCTCTTGTTTCTGTTTATTTTTACTTTGAAATATTTCATGCATTTTTTAAATCTTTTTTTTTCCCATCATTTTGGTCAGAGTCTGCTGTTGTTTTTTAAAGATCTTTATAAATAAAGTTGGCTCGGCTTGTCTAGTTCAACTATGCTCCTGAACAGCATATCATTACTACATTTATTTATATCCCAAAACTGAAGTCAAGTATTGAATCAAAGATTATGATGGAAATTAACTTTATTATCCTCAGCTTGCATTTTGTATGGCAGAAAATAGGTAAAGAAAAATCCAAATTAATTTCTCAGAAATACACAAGAGAGGAAGTACAACCAGTTTACAAACTTAACCTCCAACAGTCTCCTCTGGGTGAATTATTAATGAGGCTTCGACTGGCAGGACCAGATGAATACTTCTACCTTTTTGTATTGCACTTAATTACCATGGATCTGCAAGCAGATGGCAGCAACCTGTAATTATGGGAAAGAGGGAGGCTTAGGTCAGCAAGGATAGCTTTGGCCTTTCGTATGACTCTGGTTCTGTAGAGCGGAGGCAACTACAGAAGTCTGTTTACTCAGTTGATTACGTTTGAGGGTAATGTAAGTGACTGGATGAATCACTCAGTAAAGGATCTAATGGTGGGAAAATGGCTAGAAAATGATTAAGTTTGTTCCAAATCTTTCAAAAAGGTTTGAAGACAATATTAGTTACAATTTAAACCATATCAACACATACATGGTAAATGGGGCTTATTACAGTTTTTTTATGTGCAGGTGTTAAAAATGAGCAGTAATGTACAACTAAAAGACGAGATCGATGGTCTATTTTACTGTTTCCTTCTTGCTATTGTTTAAAATCCTTTAATGTTACCTATTAGGATTAGAATAAGTCGTTGTCAAGTTTCTGACTCTCATAGGAGTCATAACCTGGTATTTTAATTCAACAGTCCATCTAAAATGGTCTTTAGGAGAAAAGAAATTCAATGGAGCTCATTCAGACTCCTACCTTTTCTCTTGCAAAGATACGCACTAGAATTTGAATTGTGTGCATTGCAGTTGACGTGGATGAAGTGTTAGCAGCACTATCAGTTCGCCAGGGTTTGTTTAGCGTCATTTCTCAGTCTTTTACACAAGAGGTGAAAAGATAGAAAAGCAGCAAGACTTACTGACTGTCTGCAGGTGAGTCATTGATTGGTGAAATTGCTTGTTTTGGTTTGGTTTGAAAGTGACGGGAGTGGAGATAGCAAGGCGGCTAATGTTAGCACCCTTCAAGGATTGAGGTGAATACAGGAGGATCAAAATTGGCCGCTAAGTAGGGCAATCCCGATACGATATCGATATCTGATATAGATCCGATTTCAGACAAAAAACGAATATCGGCCTGCACCTCAAACCTCTGATATTTTTGTGCTGATAGAAACACTCAGCTTCTGTCTTAAGCTTCTCTAACCCGTTGGTTAATGATACATGTAGGCCTGTCACGATAGCACATTTTGCTGAACGATTAATTGTCTCTAAAAGTTATTGCGATAAACGATAATGTTGTTTCAAGACCTTTTTACACTGATTTAATGGAAATGACGTTATAATGCTTGCAATTTCCTGCCAAAGATAAATAG
>JAUZNJ010073112.1:8490-25357 GCA_034780135.1 Jordanella pulchra | reverse complement strand
TGTGCACCCTAATCCTCAACAAAAACTTTATTAAATGATCTGCTTCTCTGGTTTGCCATCTCGACTGTTTGTCAAACTCTTAACAGATTAAGGTTAAAATGGATCTTGCAGGGCGTGCAGGTGGCGCAGTGGATAGCGCACATGACCCATGTATGGAGGCCTTAGTCCTCGACGTGGGCGACCAAGGTTCGAATCCGGCTTGTGGTCCTTTCCTGCATGTATCTCCCCCTCTCTCATACCCCCTTTCCTGTCAGCCTACTGTGAGAAAAACGAGCCACTATTGATTTAAAAAGCTCAAAAAAAAAAAAAAAAATGAATGTTGTAAAGCCCTGTGCACACCTCACTACTTGCATGGAGACTCATTGGCACATGTGCAGTGGGACTTAGTGGCGGCTCATTTTAAAACACAGATTACTTTTGCCCAAGCACATGTTGTTGAGTTTTAAAGTACACAGTTTAAAAATGTACCTGTCTCTTCTTTTACCAAAAATGAACTCCTTAAACTTAATTAAAATAACTTCAAATCTTAATCTGCCAGGAGTATTGATGATTTTTATTTTACAAATACTATATTAATAAACCGGTAAAAAAAAAAAGAAACCTGAAACGTATGTCCTCTAAAAGATTTCATGTTTCTTCAATGCTTGATGCTCATTTTCATAAATTAGTTGTTTACTTTTTATACCGTTACTTAACGCTTTCATTGGGATTTTTGAGAATCATATTTTGATTTGAAAGAAGGTGCCAAATAAATTTTACCTTTTTATAGTTACATTACTTGTTGTGTTTCATTACTGGCATGGGCGGTTCCAGGCAGGGGTCATAACAGGGGCCAGTGCTCCTGAAGAACAGGTCCTGTTATGGCCCCTGTACTTAAGACATAATACTAAAAGAAAATTCTAACAATGATCTACTGGTATTTATTATAGCTCTAAATCTGATTTTATTAAAACGTATAATTTCATTTACAATAGGTAAAACATATGTAATGTTCCTGAATTATGAGTGTACATTGATCTAATAGTCAAAAGAATAGCTTTATCTGATCTTTTAGGATATATTCATTTAGCAACTAATTATTTCTGTTGCCTTTTTGTTCTTCATGGTAAGAGATTCATTTATTTTTAAGTAAATAAAATGAAAATGTTTGAACCAAAATACAACATTTCTGTTGGGACAACAGAAATGTTTAATTAAACTAAATTTACTGCAGAGCCACAAGTGGCTCATTGGTTCTTCAGCTCTCATTATATATTTTAAATGTTAAACTATTGCTATGTTTTCCTCTTTTCTGTGCCCCCATGAAAACACACTGGCTCCTCTAATAAATATGTTCTAGAACCGCCACTGATTATTGGCCAGAAAAACTGGTTAAATTCATTTTTTTAATTATTACAATTTCTCTTTACTATTCTGTTTATATCTATTTTTTTCTTATTACTTGAACCTGTTCTTAAAGTTAAATATATATAATTCAGTGATGGTTTAAAAGTGGTTAAAAGTAACAAAACCAACGTATGGAGACCAAGTGCATAAAAAAAAGGAACTAAACACATCCACTCGCTGTCACTCCAATCAGTTAAGTGACCATTTTTATAAGTACATAATTGAAAAACAGGAAGTGTGAGGAGAAAAGCGTTTTCATTTCTGTGTTTTTAGCATGAGAACAAACTGAAGCTGCAGATTTGCTGAGGTCTCCATCAGCAACGTGCACCACTAGTCTTTACGCTGCAAATTGCACCACTCCGATCTTTGGTCCCCCTTCAGAGGAGAGCAATTTTCACACAGCAATTAGCACAGTTATTTCATACATACACACACACCCCGACACAAAGAGACAAAGAAACACACACAAACACACACACACACACATACAAAAAAAGCTCCAAATTATTTCCTGTTTTGAGGATCCACATCATTATACCACCACGCATGGCGGGGAAGAGGTGTGAATGGTTGTTGTTTTCAAAACACATGAAAACAGACAAATAGCAGTGCATACAAGAGGCATTCAGCACAGGGAGGGGGTCTTTTACCCTGAACTGAGAGTAAAGGGGCTGAATTGTGTAAGGAGTTGGGGGTCCCTTTCACAGGTAAGGACCCCTGCAAGGCAGCCCATTGTGTGCCTGTCCGGTAAATGGAGGACGCGGCTCACAAAGACGACAATTGCTATATGCTCGGCAAAACATAAAGGTGTCAGGCGAAGACAGGTTGTGCTTAAAGGCCGCTATTCTCCTGCAGAAGCAGTGATGAGCGCTAATTATGGGGAGGGGAGGGGCAAAATGGGAGGGAAAGGGGAAAGAGATGTTTTGAAAGAGAAAAAAAAAAGGTCTTTATTAAAGGAGCAGCTGGGACAAGAAAAACTGCGCTCAGTGTGTGTGTTTGTTTGGGATTTCAAGAGAATTGATGTTTTCTCTGTTCATGTGTTTTTTTTACGTGTGTGTGTGTGTAGATGGCAAGCCTTGTTGAGAGAGCTAAAATCTGATGGTTGGTGTGAAAATGGAGCCTTCCCCTCCCCACACCCACCACCTCTGTTGACCTGCCACCTCTGTTACACCCTGACACCAAGGCAGTGTGTTATAGTATACACATATCCCTGTCCTTTTTCTCACCACAGCCACCCGAAGGTCAGCGGCAACACCCCCTTTACCTTCCTGTGGCACGACCTGTCACCCCTCAGCGTCCCCAGGTGCAAATGTGTGACAAAAATATTTCTGCATCAAGATGAAAACACAGAGACACACACACCTGGTGGGCGAAGACTTCGGCATGTTGCCGCAGGCCCTGCTCCAGCTCCAGCTTCTGAGACATTTCTGTGAACTCCTCGGTGACAAGCTGGGAGACTGGGTGGAAGAAACGCATGTGGAAAACTGAGCATGAACAAAGAGATTCATGAAATTCATCAAAGCAATCCCACCCGAAGAAATTAAAATATTGAATCAAGAGGAATTTCCCTTTCAGATATCAATTTGAAGTAGAATACTGACTATTCATTTCAATTCTTTTGACCTTGTGGTGTCCTGTTCACTTCTCATTTTCTGCCTCAGTCGTTTCAGCTTCCCAGATAATGCCTTGCTTTGGTTTGTATGTATAGTCATATGGTGAGACCAGGCCACAAAGATGTGACACTTCCAAGCTCATCGGTCATCTTTTAAATTGTTGACAAGGTGAAATAAGCTAAGATCACCTATAAAGACATTGAAACGCACAACATAGTCAGAGCCTGTAGACGCTCAAGTGAGCCCCACGGTAGCTAAGTGGTGGAGCACTTAGGAGTGGGAGAACAGGTAGGATGGTCCTGCAGATGTGCAGATATTCAAAAAGTGGCCTGGGTGTTTTTTTATCTAAATTTCTGGAAAACAATATCCACTATACCTTTAACAGACAAACTGAAATAGGCAGGAAGGTCTTAAAAAACAGCACTTCTTCTCCAGCTTGATTAAAAGAAAATTGGAAAGTAGATGAGAAACAGTGTCTAGAGGAGGAGCTATTCCTACAGCTTTACTGCTACAATGAGCTTGGTTATCAGAACACAAAAACAGTGTTTTCTCAATGGACAAGTTTTGAACCTTTCCAAGAGTGGACAGCCATGCGAAATGAATCTAAGATGGCATCAAAGAACCAAGGGGAAGACTTAAAGCAGACCTCATGCCCTACTTAGAGGAGTCGTCACCTGAAAATCTGACGTCTTTATGTTAAAACATGTGTGTTGATGTTAAGCTTCAATTAAAACCTGCTAGAAAACCTGTAGTGTGAAGTGTCTTGGTTTTTTCCTGGGCCTACCAGAGCACTCTCTCCACAAAGCGAGATCTCAGTCCGTCTCCTATATTAACATCACTTCTGTGTGGTTGCTAACATTAGCCTGCCTGGCTGTTGCCTCTTTCATCTCTATTCCCCCATAAGGAGGAATTCGAACAACCAGGGACTCACCTGAAGGCAGCTAGTAAGTGTGTCCGACTGTCTAACCATGTAGCTATTGTATAAAAGACTGGGGAAAAAAAGGTAAATAGGTAAAAAAAAAAGGTAAATAGTCAATATCAAACTGCTAATGTAGCTAATGCTACATCCACATTAGAACACATACACAGAATCTTGTTTGTGAGAAAGAAAAGAGGTATGAAAAAAGGTACCAATGCGCTCTATTTAATTTTCTTTCTCTTAAAATTGATAAAAGATGCATTTAAAGTGAATTTCAAAGGGATTGTATAAATAAGATATCAAGTTATGACTCCTTTAAGGTCAGTGTTGTAGCTTTAAACAATAAATGAGGGAAAACAACTACTGGCCATGACGTCTTACATCGATTGTAAGCACATTGACATGTTTACAATGGCTGAAAAAAAACACTGAAGGCTTTAAATTGAGCTAATTAAGTCTGAACTAAAATCCCTCTGAAATGCTGTGAGATATTCTCAAACAAGCTTGGATAATTCTTTTAATAAAGGTGGGTCAAAATCCCCACAGTAATTTAAAAGCTTGTTAATCACAGATGAAGCAGTGAAGTTTATCAAAGTTTTAGCTGCAATGACCTATGTCCAAACACAAGGATAGCATATACATATTGATGTGGCATAAGGCTGTTAGCTTTTGGATATTAAGGGGGAAAAGTCCTCTTTTAATAACCTTAATTCATATTAGCTTGGGTTATTATTGGAGCTTTAAAATTGTAGACAATAGAAAATGAAAAAAAAGAATATTTTTTTAAACGATAAATGACTTTTTACAGCACTGGTATAAGTCTTTTGACTCAACATTTCCAAATAGCAGTGGGAGAATAGTAGGTTAGATATTAGGTGATTTGAATCTGTCTGTCACAATGAAATTTTACTTACATTTAAAAGGCATCCCAGTCCCCATTTCTTAAGCCAGAACCCAGCTGTGGATCACAGCTCCTAAATGAATAACTTCTTTCTGACCTTTCTCCTCTGTTTTATATAATTCTTAGTTGCCAATATACTCAATAATGATTCCTAACAACAAAAGGATGATAGTATGTTGGTTTCCAGCATCAACATGAGGTTTTTAGATACAAGTTATTTAGTATTAGGACTGAGAGTTTGATGTTTACAACATTCTTCCTTGTTTAGTTTTTATATTATTAGCAAATAACTTTTAAAGAAACTTGATATGCTAACTCTGTATTTTGCAAACTATAGGAGACAAGGGTTACATTAGTAAGTTAAATATCATACTGCAACATGCTTGACAGGAACAGAAATGTCATGACGTGACATTACCTCTTTTGATTTTACCCATGGTCTTCGCCTGCTTGCTCATTGTCCTCAGAAGGGCCTCCTTCTCCTCAACCTCCATAACGAGCTGGAAAAAGACTTTTGTGTTAAGGCTGTCTTAGTACCATCCACTCTCTCTTGTGTGTCAAATAATTTACACAACATTCACTTGAAACATCTTTTTATTTGTACCTTTTTCATTAAAGTCAAAATCTACATAACCTTTAACCCTGGAACTGAAAACCTAGAAGGAGTCATAATACAGTCCCCACATTTACAAAACGTCCCAAACAGATAGCGACCTATCCGCCAAAAAGGCCCGTCGTGATATAAAGACAAACATATGCACACACTGTTACACAGAGGTGTTTATTACCAGTACCTGCTCTCTGAGCTGGGCCTGCTCTCTGGTCAGCTCCTCCACCTGCAGCTCCAGCTGCAGCTTCTCAGCCAGCAGGCCGTCCAACGACTCCTGCAGCGCTAAAACAAACAGAGGTTCACCATTATTTTATCATAACAATGTATTCTCTATATGGTTGTCTCTTGAGGTGGGTGGTAAATAGTTACATTTATTTGAGTAAACTTTTTGTAAAAAAAAAAAAAAGAACTTTTAAAAGTAGTTTTTAAAAAAGCGTTGTTTTTACTTGAGTAAAAATATAATAAAGCTTCGCCACTGTTACTTGTGTAAAATTGCTCCATGCACTATGAGTAACTAGCTTGTTTCAAACAAATCTGCACCACTGAGAGACACACTTTCTTCTATTTTGTACTCGAGGCTTATTGGTTAAATGTTATTTTTCATCTCCTGAGTCTGTTGTGTTATTTGAAGGTTGGGTGAAAATACAGCAAAGTTAACTGTAATTTAACCTATTCTAATGTACTGTAATTATTGATTTTTGTAAGTTTTATAACTGCAATAATGTGTTCAGGGCACCTATATGTTTTTATTTTGTATGTATGCTGTATGCTGTATATCCATTTTTATCATAATTCTTTGAAACCCTACAAAAATCAGTTTACTTAGTATCTTAGTAGTCTTTTTACCAAAAACTTTTTTTTTTACCCTAACTTTGATCATTTCTTTAAAGGCAACATTTTACTTTTACTTGAGTAAATTAGGATGAAGTACAGCCACTCCTACTGGATACTCCACCCATCTCTGGATGTCTCATTATCTTTAAGGACCTTATTTGTCAGTTGTTTTTACATTTGCACTGCATTCATTAAAAGTAAAAAAATAATCTGTGAGAAGGCAATAAAGAACACATGTTCTCACTGTATATTTAGTACAATCATTTGCTAAAATGTTTAGAAGAGTCCTTGTTTTAGTTACATCTTATTTTATAACGTGAAAAACATTACAAAGTCTAATTAAATATTACAGTGAATTTAAACCTATTTTTCTTTCTATAACACATTCAGGAATCATGTTCTGGTGTTTACATTAAAGCAACAACAAACAAGAGAGTTTGTTAAAGCACCAATACTATAAAAAAAATGGTGCACAGCAGCTAATGTTACCTAACGTTGTCACATTTTATTTCATTTAATCATAAAGTTATTTAATTTGCACAATATTCTATGAACTTAAGACAGCGTTACACAAGACTGGCACTTTGAGCTGAACTTAGGCTGAGGACTCAGTGTTTTGGCTTCACTCATGACTCCTGATGTTTTATTTTTAAAAGTCAAGTGATTTATTTGTTTATTTACTGTTTATCATTAACGTTAGTTTATATTTAGGTTTGTCTCAGTCTCCACTCTTATATGCAAGTCTAATATTGCAATAAAAATGAGAGTAAATGCTTGTGTGTTGGTAGATTTGTCTTAGTTCATAAAAGTTATGAGCCATTTCAATTGATTGCAATAACAGCAGAGTGACACTGTGATATCTTCAAAATGACACATTTCAAAGAGATTTGTGAGATCAACATCCCTTACTTATTAAATTCAACTGTTTAACAATCTTACTTTTTACATAAAGCTTCTACTTTTATGTTCGCAAGAGAGGGAAATGTATAAATAAAAACATCAGTGTTTTGGTGAATATTGATCCTGAACAGAGCCTTTATTTGCAGCCGATCTTTAAAGGTGCAGAGATCTTTTCTCTTTGGCTGATTCATTTTTTAAATGCAGATAAGATCCACTGTCTACAGTGAACCCGATTAAATCAACTAACCTGTGATCTTAGCTTGACTTTCAAGCAGCAAGTTGTCCTCGCTCTTACATTCCCCAAAATCAACCACATCACCCTCAAACACCGGGTCAGTCTCTGGGTCAAAGGTCACAGTGATCAGGTCCTCTGGTAGGTTGGACATCAGTGGCATTAACATCTGGCTCTTCCTTTTCAAATCTTTGTTCTCTTTGGTAACCTGTGCAACAGATATTGGGATGTGGAGAATGATGCAGCTCGATTACCTAAATTTATTATCTTAAATGGATTTCTAGAAATAAAGACAGTGACATAAAGAGTTACTTTGAGAGCCAAAGCCTCAGCGTTCTCCCTGCAGGAGCGTTCCACCTGGAATTGGATCTCCAACATATTCATCTCCTTCAGGAGGTGATTGGAAACTGATTTAGGGGGGAAAAGGAGATTTTTCAGCCATTAATGTTCAAAAAAATGAAGAAGCAGAAATATCTAACTTATAAAAAAACTGGACTTAGTTCATTTTAAACATTTTGTGTGACACTAACAGATGTACACTGTCTCCTAATAATTCATACGTTCCATTAGTTTTTTGCAGCTGGTCCCTTACATTGAAACCCAAACCTGTGTTTCAACGTGAGGGACCAGAGGTGGATAAATCAAGAAATAGTGTCTAGCATGACATAGATGTGTCCCTGCTTCAAAAGAGCAGCAAAAAAAAGGCTAAATCACTTCCATAGCCTGATAATGATCTATTTATTTCATTGAGGTGTATTCAACAGAGGGAACATGAAAAATATGAAGGGTTTCAGCCACTGAGGACAGAGTTTTGATATAGACATGATACCTCACTCCTGCATAGTGGTGAAGGCGACGCTTTCATGTGTTTGTATAACATATTTATACAGAGTAATTAAAACTATTAAAGAGGAAAAACAGAAGAAGAGAGACAAGATTGATGGTAGTTAAAGAAAAGTGTGTTTTCAGCTTTATTATAGATTACAACAGTTAGTCACACTGCAAAAACTAAAAGGGAAGTAATTCAATTTTTCTTGAATTAAGTGTATTTCCACTTGTTTTAAGTGAGTAACACAATTGACCAACAGAATAAAGAATTTGTGTTTAGAATAAGAAAAAGAACAACTCCATCGTATTTTAAGTTCAAAATACCTAATTATTGTATTTCAAGGAATAAAATACTCAATCCAATCGCAGATCCTCTTAGTTTCCTGCTTAAATTCAAGGGGTAATGTGCCCTATTTTAAGGAACTTTTTAGATCTGTGTTTGCAGTGCATGCTGTCCACCAATTTAGATGTTTTTTTAAAGGAACAAACCTTTTGGTAACATCAATCCATAAGAAGTTGTTAGCAGGTCATTATAAACCATGTGGAGACACAGCACAGATGTGAAATATGGGATAGAAGTTATTAATCTTCACCTTTATATTAGCTGTAAGGCAAAAAAAACAGCTACTTAAGATACCATCATCAAAAAAAAGACACTGTGGTGGAAACATCATGCTGATGATCTGCTTTTCAGCAGCACAGAGAGAAGAACTGTCTGAAACTGATGGCAGGTTGGATTGAGCTAGATAGAAAAAATAATGTAAAGAAATCAGAGAGTTGGACAAGAACACTAAACATTCATCCAGAGCTGGATTGGATGGTTTAAGAACAAAGCATTCCCATTTGACCTAAATCAACAGCAGAATCGGAGGCAAGACTTGAAAAATAAAGTACATTTCCAATTAATCCAAGCTTTAGCTATGTTGTAAGAAGAAGTGGAAATGAATTCCTGCCACTGTATCAAGTAAAAGAGATATTTCTACAAAATATTAGACTCAGGCTAATTAGAAACCTGCATATGGCTGTTTATTAAAAATAATGCATTATTTTCCAAATGCAACACAATTGTGTAGTGCTTTGTGTAATATAATACAAAAAAATGAAATGTGAGAAAGTTTGATCTTTTATCTTTTATCAATACATATATAAGTATACATACAGATGAACCCACATTGGGCTAAAAGCAGAAAGTATTAATAAACACATGTCACTGAATCAGTGTTTCTGTTGTAATAACATGCTATTCTGTCTTCGTGTTTATGTTGCATCAGCGGAAACAAGCATGAGAGGATCATAAACTGCTGTAAATTCTCACCTTCCTCCAGCTCGGTCAGTCTCTGATTGGCTTCATCTCTCTGCTTCTCCAGGATCTCCCACTAACAATCAAATCAGAGCAAGTGAGCAAAGAAAACATCAATCTGCTCACATCAAATAGATGCGGCTCATTTTTATTCACATTTAAAAAAATACTCCGTCAGGCTCCACCTGAGGTGCAGAAATGATTTTGCTGTTATTAATGTAATCAAGTCTGCAAACATGGACTCTGTAGTGTTCTTTGATTCTGCAATTTAGGCTCATTTTTTACCCCTTTTATTTAAAATGCTGTTTTGAATTACACTGGGGTATTTTGTAAAAAGCACGGTAGAAATTCAGGCGTCAACATATTTCACATATTTGAGCAGGATGCGTCTTTTCCCCCCAATGTGCTGCTGATTGTGTCTAATATTCACTCTTACAGCAGTACCTGAATATCTGCCCAATCTTCAATAGATGAGCAACTTTCCTCATCGGAGTCTGCAAACAGAAACAAATCATTCTTCATTTACACACAGCAGACAGATCAGGAAAAGAAAAACATTTGCTGCATTAAAAAAGGAGAAACAGGGTTTTTCTTTAACTTTAGGTTCGATACTAAGGATCCTCACATCTCATCAGTGTGACGAGAAAGAGAAGTTCTCCATGCTTTTTTGGTCAGATGAATAAAGGAAGTGAAATCAAAGAAAGAACTCGAAAACATGTTTCGATTTCTGTCAGGTTGGACAAATTGAGAAGGAAAAGTGAATCCATCCGTGCAGCTTGTTCAACAGCCTGAGACCTTGTCCTTAGTGCTTTGTTAATGAGCCTTGGTTTAGGTGATGTTTAAGATAATCAAGAAAGGAGAATATATTTGTGTCATTTTATAACCGCTTCATATATTAAAGCAGTAGAATAAAAAATACCTTTTATCTGTTCTCATTAATCAGAAAGGTCCAAAAGTCATGCAGTTAATTCAGATGCATCTTTTACAAGTCATGCTGTTGAGACTTTTTTTTTTTCCCTGTAAAAACCCTGTGAGCTATAATCAGTTTTTTCTTTCTCGATGTTCATTCCTGACCATTAGTTTGGAGATCTGGTGTTTCTTTTTGTATTTCTTTGACTAAAGTTCACTCATACATAATTTCTATAGGTTTAAAATAATGGAAATTGCAATAATCTTTCCCCTTTATAACCACTAGCTTCTCTGAAGTCATTACTGATGTCTTTACATCATGACAATGACTTCATAATTAAACCCTTTTTATATAAAGGTGGGCAAACCTGTTCAGAAAACGCAAACATTTTTCTAAATACGAATCCAAAAAAAAAAATCCTTTTCTCACTGAAATGAAACATTTTGTACCATTATTTCAATATTAAGTTAAATTACCCTCTTATTCTAGAACAGGAAGATGTGACAAAAATGCAAACTACAGCAACATTAACCAGCAAAAAATGTTCCTTTCTCTGTTTTAGTATTAAGTTTGTTATATGGTGTCTTTGTGAAGAGTTTTCTTGACAGATGGTCGACTACCAAACACTCCAGCATATTTAATTTAAAAATAGAACATGGCTACCAGGCAGCTGCTCAAAACTAAAACATTTAGTGCTCACCAGCAAGATCAGTTTGCCCAGGTGAAATGAAATCTTAAAAGCTAAAGAAACTTTAGGTCATGAAAACATTTAAGCAAGACTTTCTTTATTTATCCTTACCTGCAACTGTGCTGTCCTCGTCTTGCATCCACATCTTTGTTTATGCAAGAGCTTCAGATTTCAGCCATAAACTAAACAAAAAGTGTAAATATGCTCAATCCAGCAAAATGAAGCCTGTTTTCAGACAGCCATAAAAAACAAAAAAAAACAGACAGCTTGTATTGAAACTAACAGGCGGTATTCCTGACTTGACCCTCCCCCACAGCCAAAATACAAAAATGAGGAACTTTAGCCTTACATGCGATGCAAAAATTGTGAAATTAATCTAAAAATAAGTAAAATCTTCATAAAATAACAGCATTTGACCTTCATTTGAGCTGGTAAGTAAAATTCTCTGTTAATGGAATGGATATTTTGGCAAGCAAGAAAATTATATAAAATCACGTTTCGTTTTTTTTTAAGGTTAAAACTTCATCCATTGTCAGATAATTTTACTCTTCTACTCAAATCAAGTGCAAACATACTCATTTCATGAAAATCTTACTGACTTTTAGTCCAATAGTCATATTTTTAATTGAATAAAAGTGAATTTTTCCTAAAAATTGAAGGGGTTTATTGTCCATTCATTGTTTTTGTCTGATTTGTCTGATAACATTCCCACCATTATCGTAAAGTAGACAAGGAAAGCCGTAGCTGCTTGGTGCATGTGGCCTCTTAGGGACAACTCTGTCTCCCTGCAGCAGGATCAATGTCACTCAAGCAGCCGGAGCAAAGCAAAAGCCGCTTTCACTCCTCTATTAGCATCTGCGCTGGAGTTCATGACCTGTGAAGCATCAGGCACCCATCGTAGGACCCATATTTTTGGATGAGAAGCCAGCAGATGACAAGGACTGGTGGCACTGATGACGCTGATGACACACATTCCTGCACTGTGAATAATTTACAAGCTTCAAATTCCTGAAACCTCAGCTCTGTTATATTTATTTACCTGCCCTACAGGAGTTGATCTCTAGTAGCACATCAGCAGTCCGGGTTAAGTAGCGCTTGCTGTAAATTTACCTAATATGATGTAGCTTCTACTGCTGCAGATACATCTAATGCACCTGTCTGGATGGGGATTAGAACATTAAAGAATGGTGTTTTATGTGGGTTTTTCTCTAAAAGACAAAGAAAAAGCTGATTTTGTTTTGTTTTATTAAATATGCTGAAATCAATTTTTAGAAATTGGACACAGGATTTTTTTCTGCCTCATATCATGATGAATGGTAGAATATCTTATTTTGTTAACTGCAATTCCTCATTTTTGTTTTAGTTGTTTTTTACATTTTCGAGAAATATAGAAACTATTCAAGATAAATCTCTAATAACAAGACACAAACTGGTTATGTTGGGAGAGTTTATATAAAAAACAATTATTTTTCACCCTCACCTGACCTGGGGTTTAGTTTCCAAACCAAAAAACATGTTATATTTCCTAAATCTAATCAGCTCTTTTCCAGCTTTTTCACTTCTCTAAAGGTAATATGTGATCATTAATCTGTCACTTCTTTATTTTCATTTGGCAGTTGTTTTCATTTATCTCAAATAAAGCTGTTAATTTATCATCTTTTTCATGGGGAATCCTGCTATGCATCAGTAAAAAATACCTTACACCCTTAACTTGACCGTCATGCTGGGTTTGATGCTAACTTCCTAGCTAATTTAAGGTTGATAGATACCAACAGGAAATTTACAAAAACATCTTTAATTTAGATTTGACTAAAACTAACTTTGACAATGAAGGACAGAAAATAATCCTCATATGTACACATGTTATACATCCAGATGTTTTGGGGGGGGGGGTTTGGGGGGTTGTTGTTGTTCTTTTCTTTAGCCAAACAGGACAAATAAATTTCTATAAGTTTGTCCTGATCCAGGTCAGCATTAACCCAATGCATGTACCACTTAATTGTATGTGAACCGTTATAAACAGCACAATATCAGCACAATTTTTAATAAATCTGTTGTATATTTCAGACATTAGTTTTAATACCATTGGCCTTTGTCGTATTGAACCGATATTACCAATAGAAATGTTATTTTTATGTTGATTTCTGAGTTAAAAAAAGGACCTTTATATTGTACTTACATATATTTTGTTGTACATGAAAAGCTTTTTCGTGTTTTTTTTTTTTTTTGTTTATGCTGGTCAAAATCAATTAATACAAATATTTTTCTGTTATCTTAGAGCAGGTAAAGAAAAATCCTACATGTTAAATCGACATCCCCAGGAAAGCTTTAATAAAAAGAGATGTCCTCATTTAAATTCCAGTAAAGACACTGCTGAGAGGCAGGGCTTTTTTTTAATTTTCAGAAATATCTGAAATAATCACATGACCTCATTCAAATTTCTTTCTTTTCATGCCCAGGGTTCACGAGGATGTCCTGCATGGTGGAAGGATGAAAAGCGTTCTTGTGATGTGGTGTCCTTGTGATTTAATGGCTCTTTTCTTCCTTCTTGTGCTGCATGCAGTCATCCTGGGCTCCACCTGAGCACCAGGACCTCATGCAGCCCACCGTCATGACCTTTACTCATGACTCTTCAGCATCTTAATAAAGCCTCAAAAAAAGGAGGTCACAACGCATTAGCAGCTGTCTAGAATAACAGAACATCACATAATATAAGTAGTTTTTTCAGTGTTTTTGGTGATTCTGGTTAAATTAAAAAGACTTTTTTGTGAGTCAGATCGATTTATTATACCTTGGTCTGTAGATTTTAGTCAATCCAAGCTTTATACCACTTTTATTTGCTTAAGCATGTGAATGGGTTTCTATTTCCTCTATTATTGTTTTCTTAGTAAGCTGAAAACTTCCTATTAAGTGATGTTAGAGACAAGAATAAGAGAACTAATAAAGAATTAAAACTGGTAAAATATTCTACCCAAGTTGGAAAAATCTGTTTTTTTGAGATATACAACCAAATCCTATAATTTATATTGACCCCGCAACTTATTCAGTCATGTTTCGCAGAACGAAATAGAGAAAATGATTTGGAAGATATTTGAAGTGTTTTAACCAGCTTCCTTATAGGTGTGGTATGCAGACCGCTGCCACATTCAAAGTACACTAACATATGGTCAGTTGTTTACAACTGTGTGATAATGTTTATAGCATATATAAGCTACAGCAGTTTTAGCTAATTTTGGACAAACTAGGTTAAAAAACCCAAAACACATTGACGTATTAAACACATTCTGTTGGGAATATTTTCAACCTGGTCAACATTAAGGTAACAGCTAACGACTCAAGTGTTAGCCTAATTTAATGAGGTGTTTTTCAGGTCAATATGGATCCCTTTGTTCGAATCTATGCTCTGCGGGCTGCTTTTCTCAGAATCCCAGTATGTAGCTTAAGAAGGTCGGATTTGTACAGTATTGGCATTTGTTAAATGAGTCATTTGATCCAGAGACTTGATTTACGGCAGCCTAAGCTCCCCTTTCAACAAGACAGCTAACCAAGCTAAAAGCTGCTGTTAGGCAACAAAACACTTTGTTTTCCTAAAACAGACCCTAACCGATCACACATATTTTTGGTTTTCTCTGATGTAGGATTTAATCATGTGGTCCTGACCCGTTCAAAGAACACATACTTTTTATCATGGTATGCTCTGAAACCGTAATTGATTATTCAATTGAATGAAATAAATTTATAATTCTTCTTAGAAAGTGAAGCCATTACCCTTTTAGCTTCAGCTGGATGGAGATTTGACCACTAATTTTATATCTGTTAGTTTGAAACCTGCAGCCTCAAAAGCTGCAAGCCCATGTCCCAAAACTCACACTTCCATTTTTTGTACCCCGATTTCCCATCCTAGTTGATGGGCTGGAGTATGTAGTGTGTCAAAATGGGCATCCCCTTTGCACCTTGAGCCATATCTTGGCTCAGCGTGAATCTAAGCAGACTACACCGAAGTAAACCATGAAAGTACTAAAAACTTACCTCTTTTATGTCAAAATTACAAACCTATTTGTTTAGAACTGCCTTTGACTGTAGAAGTTCAACTTTTAACTGAGGTATTATTAGTTCCGACTGTTTTATCTGCTTTATTCATGTTTTTTATGTTTATTTACTTTAACTCCACTTTTATTTTTCTTCTACTTTATTGTCTAATTCATGTAAAGTACTTTGATTTTCCAAGTACTGAATTGTGCTGTACAATTAAACTTGCCTTACCTGTATTACCCAGAATTAATTGCTAGATGTGAGATTTTGGGTAAAAAGGCATGAATATATCTTTGTCAAAACTATGTTTTCAAGTGGTATGTGTGTTCAACGTCAGACCTGTATTTTACCAAGCGAATCACTGTACCAGCACCCCTCGATCCACCGGATCCTCCATAGATGTTCCCAGTTCAGGGAGTGAGGAAAGAGTAGCTGTCAGCCAGACAGCCATTTTTCACATATTCCATTGTTTTGCTTTTATTAAAGAGCAAAAAGAAAAAAAAACAATTAGAATTTATGTTTGCAACCTTATAAGGCACAGAATGAATAACAGAAAAAGTATCTTTAATCAGATTTTAAAAAAATTTAAAAAATTAGGACTTTTTTGGTCATACAAAATTATTTGTGGGCAGTATAAGTGGCATTCCTCATCAACCTAAATGGATGATGATCCACGAAAATGGAATAGGACTAAATACAGAGCAATGGTGAAAGAAAAATGGTTTGAGGAAGCAGGAACTTGTGACTAGAGGTAAGATTCACCATCAAAACACAAGATCTGAACCATAAAAAAACAGCTGGAGGTTAAAGTTCAATCCAAAGCAAATTCAAGTAAACTTGATTCAAACTGATATTAAATGTTGTTGTAACTCATGCTTCTTTTTTGTTTGTTTTTTACTTTAAGTTCTTGTAGATGTCGATAGCTGTAGACAGGAAGGATCTTCTGTAGCTGACTGTCTTACACCGCATCACGAGAAGCCTCTGACTGAAGAGCCCCTGTTGTTGTTTAACAATCTGATGAAGAGGATGCTCACTGTTTTCCACGATGGTCTTCGTTTTACGAAGACTTATTCTTTATGATTTAATCTCTAGAGGTTTTAGAGGAGTTCCTTGAGGACTTTTTTAATAACTTTTTTGAAACGTATCCCCTGATGCTGTCATCCCATCAGACGATGACAGAAGATTCTCCACAACAAGGGGATGCTGAGATTGTTCCTCAACTGAATCTGGTGAAGAATGTCTTCAGTTCGTTGGTTCTGTCAGGCTTCCATCTGTGAACCTTTTCATCCCTGACCACACATCTCTAAGGCTACTTTCACACTGCACCCTGAAGTGACCCAAATGCGATTTTTTTTTTGCCCATGTGCGACCTGTATCTGATCTTTTCATGACAGTCTGAACAATACAGATCTGATTTTTTTAAATGCAACCCAGACCACTTGCCTATGTGGTGCTGAATCCGATAAGTATCTGATCTTTTTAAATACGACCTGTGTCTGAACAGCCAGGTCGCATTCATCCAACCTGAACTCAACAAAGGTGACTATTCTGCATTTTGCAACAGAGAAGCAGGAGGAAAAACAGCAACAATGGCGAATCATAATGCAGAGATCGGTCTTTATTAGTGAATACAGTCCATCACATACAAGTCGCGTGCATTTGGAAATGTGAATAAACACGCGAAATAATTGGATTTCACTAAAAATCAAAATTT